>JAUUEB010500673.1:0-10342 GCA_032362205.1 Clione limacina
TTTTAAATGACCAAAATTGGTTTATAAACAACAAAGCTATTAAATGTCATAATGAAAAGCTAATTTGCCCCACTGTGAACTGGCCAATTTCAACAAGTTCCCCTGATTTTTTAGAACAAACTCAGTTATAATGAACATTTATTTGTTCCCCAAGCAATTCATTATAAGTGAAATCACCTGTAACTGTGTCATCAAAAGACATTGCAATTAATAGATTGATTATAAAAAAGCTTTCGACTTTATTCTTAAATGAAATATTTTTTCTTTGACAGAATGGGCACCTTAGTAATAGAATTATATTGGAAACATGCGCCAAGTACATGTCGTAACTTTGCTGAGTTGTCAAGAAGAGGCTACTACAATGGAGTGAAGTTTCACAGAATCATTAAAGACTTTATGATTCAAGGAGGTGATCCTACTGCAACAGGTAAATGATTGTTAAATCAACTTAAATGGTTTTAATTTGTCTGTAGAACATAAAACACGAGTGTGCTCAGTAATATTGGCAGAGCCAGTAGATTGGCAAGACGTAATAAAGTCAATTTTGAAAAAAATTAATTTAAGGTTAATTGGATTTTGTAATTTGTTAAACTGTAAACAAAATGTCAGTCTCATGGTATGAGAATTGTTACTGTTAATTTATTATTGAAATATATTTCTCTTCTTCAGGTAGAGGTGGAGCATCCATATATGGAAAATTCTTTGATGATGAAATTTCAGATGATTTAAGACATTCAGGTATTTGTTTTGATGTTTCCACACCTTTCTTTATTAATATTAATAAAAGGGCAAAATGGTTGAGATGCTAAAATACCTACCTGTGTTACTAGATTTTGGATCACCCTGGTGGGAGGATGTTTTTGTAAGTGACCAACCTCCGCTTGGATTCCTTTCCTTGCTGAACATACAAAAAGGGTGTGTATGCATCATGTTGGTGACAAACAAAACAATTCATCTCATGTGTAAGATACCTCAATCAAGATCCCTTGGTGGATGTAAAATGAAGAGTAACGTAAAAAGGCGACACCTGGTCAAATAGAAAGTCTTGATAGTGGGCAAAAGGAAGCACTAATTGCCTAATGAAAAACAAGTGTGTAAAGCAGTTAACCCAGGCAAAATCAATCAATTTTAGAGTTGTCTTTGTTCAAGCTTATAGGGGAGGAATGAAACAAACAACCTTTATTAACCATTAACACACAGGGCTGATTAGAATTTCTATAAAGTGTCAAAGTAAAAAACTGGCGCAAATATTGGAATATGACACAGTGGAAAAAAAACTTGCTTTCAGTGTTACATATTGGTAGGCAAAACAGTATTTCAGCTCTCTTTAAGTTCTTTGTAATATAATTCTAGCAACCAAGATGCTTGATGGAAGTGATCGGTGACATCAAGTTCTGGAACTCATCAACCCTGATACATGTTTTTTTTTATATGTATCAAGATTTAAGACAATACCCTGCGCTCTTCTTGATGGATGAGAGATTTCTCCTTTCATGGAACCTACTCTAATTTAAAAAAAAATAAAATGCTTATTTTGAAAAAAATCTTAAATAAATAAAAGAAAAATAAATATCTTTAGATCAATAAAATTAAATCTCTTATTTTGAAATGGATGTCAAGAAAATCCCTGAATCAAAATAAGATAAAGGAGAAGATGAAAAAAGCAAGTAAGCAAAAGAAGAAATCCATTTCAGAATAAAGAGTTTAGCAGTCTTCTACTTCTAATTACACATTTAATTTGTTATGTGAACAACCAGACGAGACAGCTGATTTGTTCAAGGTCTCAAAGGATGCCAGAAGCTGAAATCTTTATTTATCTGTAGTGCCAGCAAACAGCTTATTTTGGTTAACAATATTGTGAATACTGCAAACCGAAAAAGTCTTTGTTTCCCAAGCATTTAAATTTATGTGGTTTCTATTGTATACTATGAATGGTTAGCAACAAGTTGAAATTACTAAAGTAGCATCATAGTTGACTAATTTTAAATGGTTTATTTTTCTTCTCAAGGTGCAGGCATTCTATCAATGGCAAACAGTGGACCAAACTCTAATGGAAGTCAGTTTTTCTTAACATTAGCACCAACACAGTGGTTAGATGGAAAGCACACAATCTTTGGTCGGGTATGTGGAGGTATGCTGGTCGTGCAGAGAATCGGGATGGTAGAAACAGATGAGACAGACAAGCCAGTGGATTCCATCAAAGTTATCAAAGCTTACATTGCACCTTCATGACCGATTTCATTCTTCCATCATTGTGTTCATTTTTTGTCATCAAGTTTCATTATAAAATTATAAATATTTGAAAACTTTACAAGGAATTGTATTTGTCTTATATATTGGATGTAAAAGTTCTCCACTGTTCAATTTTACAGCCAATTTACCTGAAAAATATACCATATAGCTAGAATAGAAACCTTTGCAAATTCACATTTTGTGAATGGATAAATATATAAAAGGTATTTTCACAAGTAGAAAATGTTGCCCCAAGCAAAAGAATAGATAAAAATAACAAATATGTGTCTAAAACTTGCAATTATTAGAACAAGGCCTACTGGTATAGTTTGTATAAATACAGTATCGTAGACCTAAAATTAGGGACAGTTCACATAACAATATTACATAAACAAAATTTTGTCCATTTTGGACCCCCCTGTAATCATTTGGTCAAATATTGACAGTTTTTCGTTCATAATCTGTAATCAATGGCCAGACCTCGCCTCCCCCAACAACCGATTATGTAATATGTGAACAGTCCCTTATATTTGACATTTCACCACCAACATTCTTGGTAACTCTGAACTGGGTCAGTGTGAGTTGTCATATTAGAATGCAATATGCTAATTAGGAACATAGCAGGAAGTTGTTTTATGACTCCTATAAGCATTTTGTAGTTTCCCAAGACTTATATCCTGGGAAAGTTTCTGTTTTAAAGCTTTGCTGTGTCATGGTCTAGTGTAGGGGGGTGTTTCAGACATGCCAGATGTTACTCTGAAGAGCGTTATTGTTACGCCGAGAAGACATAATTACACTGTTACTCTCAGCTCTGTTTTTATTACGCTCAAAGCAGTTTGGGCGCTGATAGACCATTTTGAGATTTTATCATTAAATGATATCGAGAAAAAAGATTATCAACATCACAGGACACAAATAAATAAGTATACACAACAGAAAACATGTATTTAGATAAGACAATATTTTAATGCATTTCAATACTGAAATCTGCTAGCTTCTATGTGCTTTAAAATCTACTGGTACCTTACCAGGCCCAATAGAGATGCAAATGTGCCTTTTAAGTCACCTGGGCAGTATTCAAAGCTCTGTCTCCTTGTTAGACATTTTCCTTAGATATTTCAAAATGACATTCACTAAATAAAGGTAAAATTCCCAAAAACAAATGATGGTCATTGTGGGATTCAAAACCAGTACCTCTCGTTCTGAGTACGCCAGTCTTTCATATCACCATTAAACAGGGCTGTCAGTGAGTTTGAGTTTACATTAATTCTGATGTTTTTTTCGATTACCATCAAAAACTCAAGATTTTGCAGATATCAGCTTTAAAGAAGTGAAATGCAGAAAACAGTTTCGAAAAAAGTCTGTTTCTAGTGCTTTTACTACTGCGTAATGGGTCACAAGGTAATTTTGTTAAGTTTGTGCCACTATCGCTTAGAATTACGTCTTCCCTTTCATTTGAGACCAACTTCATCAAAATCGGTTGGTATTTGACCAAGATTTGGCTTTTTTAGTACACATACCACTAACAATCTGCTGACTTTTTGGGAATCTGTTTTCATGAGATTTGAAGACTACAATCTTTTGTTTTCCATAGATTTATGATACTATCGCATAGACAAATATGCTTTTATTTAAGACCAACGTTTTTCCAATGGCATTCAATGATTGAAGTTGAGCATGCGAGCAGTTTCAAATTCATCATCCTACATAGACCAAAGTATTCTTTCAACCTTCTTGTTAGCATAACATGAGTTCCTTAAATATATATATATATAGAATCAGTCTCTATATTTTCCATTTTGCTATGTTTTGTCCCAGTTCTGCTGTTAAAATTGTTCTTTTAGCATTAAAAAAATGCTCTGAGAATTTTCCACTCTCATTTAAACATTTTTTTAACGTACAGTGCTCAAAACTCCTTAAATATACATATTTTTCAGTAAGGGCTCATAAATATCTGTGGCAACCAGTTTTGTTTGTATGATGTATGTTGGAAAGTTGTAATCTATGTATGTTGTTTGTTGTTATAGAAAACATAAGTCTTTGTTTCTCGCAATTGAAACTTATTGTACCGTAGGCTGCGAATTACTATTACTTCAAGAGGTCAAAAATTACTACGAAAGTCCCTTGGTGTTACACTTTGGAGGTTGGCATGTCTGCTGTTTGATACATTTTAGGAATTCTATGTAAGTTTCATAAAAATCTAAAAACTGTACTTGATTTCTAATTTGGGCGATTGCATTGTGAAAAGTCAAACCCCCGTTGCATGGACATACCATTATAAATGATGATGATATGACTATTGTATGCTCATACGTATGATTCAAAATAGTCATAATAAAAATCCTAACAAACTTGCATTGAATGTTTCTTAGCATCCACCTGGTGGACAATAAAGTATAATAAAAGCATTCACGGTAATGTATTGATCAGTTACATAATAGCAAGTCATACAGCGGAGTTGAGTTGAATAGAAGGAAATCAGATTTGGTGGGTGAGTGGTGTTTTTGTGATTTGTTAGAGGCTTGGAAGGGTCCCTGGTCTATAGCCATGCTGATAAGGGCTTAAAGCCTGGAATACATATATTTGGATGATCTGATTTCCTGCATTGAAATTCAATTTAATTTTCTGAAACTGCAACATTGACTTAAACAATCTTGAAATGTGTAAAGATATGGAAAGGTTTGTTTAAGGCACTAAATCCAAGTTATTATCATGAGTTTCTGACAGGTAAATTCGCTTATATAACAAAAAATCAATTATTACGAAAAAAGTAATTACTTACTTAATATATCCATCTTTGTATCATTAAAATATATTTCTTGTATCAAAATACAATTTCAAATAAATCACTTAAAACAAAATAAAATTAAAGAAACGGTTGAACAAAATCAAGAAAAAGAATCAGTTTGATAATTATTTCGTGATTTAAGCACAGCAGCTGTTTCCAAGTCTTGTGATTCAATCTATTAAATCAAACTCCACGGCTGTCTGGCGGATCTGCAGAGTACAGTCACCTTCAAAATCGATGCTGGGATGTTCATCTGACGAACCATAAGAAGAAGGAATCTATTATTGTCTCATGTCATGTGCTCCGTCTGGTTTGTTACAGCATTGTTTCAACAGTAGCTGGTGGTGTCACTGTAATTAACTGGATGAAATTGTGACCGCTCCGCAAGAGAGGGTGCACAAATTAGGCTAAGCCAGTGAAAATCGGACATGTGTCAGTTAATTGCAACACTATCAGAGGTCCTCTAGTGTAGATGATTTCTCTGCCTACAGACACTGTTGGGCAGGGTATGATTAATAGAGAAAGAGGTTTTTTTTGGTTAATATCGAATGTGGTATCAAATGTTAATAATTTCTCAATTAATTTATTTCTACTAATAGCAATCTTTGATGATTTAGCTAAGTATGTGATGCTTGACATGATGAATTTTCGTTCTCAATCTTATTGAGGTTACTGGTTATCTACATACAACGGGGAAACAGGGAGAAACGCCTACACCAGAGGGAGGGAATACCTCAGAGACTTGTGTAATAGAAACAGCAACTCAATTCTACTACGTCATCTCATGAAAAGCATGACCCCAACACACCCCCTGATTATAGTATGCCCTATATATAGCCTTGAGTGACAGATCACAGAGGCGATAAAAATAAACAACACGCCTCACAATAACAAAGCAGAGTTGCACCACCACAAGATCCCGAGAGCTTCGCTCACTTACGAATAGTGCTCACAAAGTCAACGAGGGCAGGAAACAACAGCCAAGAAATCAGTCATCATAAAGGGTCGGATAAGACCGAAATGTTTGACTCACCATGAAGGTAATTCAAAGATTTCATATTCGTTGTATGTAGATAACCAGTAACCTCAATAAGATTGAGAAAGAAAATTCATCATAATTTCTTTCTTTTCAACAATTAAAAAAGAAACCACCTAAGAGAAAGATCCTCACATTTAAATATAATTTTTTAAAAGAAGTGGATGAAAGGGCACTGATAAAAAGAGAAATATGGAATCCCCAATAGCACTCTCTCACTCCCAACCTGGTTTTATGCAAGGAAAAAAATAGGAATTGTTGCAACATTTGGAGCAAAGAGGAAAAGGGTAAGAGAAAACTCAATGAAAGAAGTAGACAAGTGTTTTGTCAAGCTAGGGCAATGCTTTTACTAATGTTAGATAATGGGAAAAAACGGGGATTTACAGTTCTTTTTTTGAATCCAAATTTTTGTTAAGTGCAGTTCTTTGATCCCTGTATCTACTGTATTTATTTTTATCGTTAGCACGTCTGGGTCTGACAGACCCAATTAAGTTGTAAATAATTATACTGTAAACAAATGAAACACTGAATCCATGGTGCTGTCCTTTTGCTTGAGACATTGTTTCGGTTTAAAAGGAGTACAGTCAAACTTGTTTAAACCACACACGCTTAAGCTGAATTTTTGCTTGAACAGAACAAATATCTGACTCCTATTTTTCCACTCTTTATCTTAGTTGTAGAAACATCTGTAAATGTTTGAACTAAACGAATTATGACCTAAGTATCGTTTTAATCAGATAATTTTGGGCGTTGAAAGATAAACTATCTAAAAAATCACCAACATTTTAGTTAAAAACTAATCCAAATTCGTTTTATTTGTATTTGGAGATGGGCATGGGTGTGACTGTTGCCTTCACTAAAGAAAAATGTAGGACATGGATCAAGACATTACAGCCATCATACACTTGCTACTTGTTGACTGCTATCATATGGCATTTTAATGAAAAATCATTTTCAACAAATTTGGTAGCATGAACATTTTATTACATATAAGAAATCAACAGGTGATGGAAAAAAGGATCAGGAAACATGTGAACACATTTAATATGTTGTCTTGAATTTAAAGCTGTCATCTATGCCTTGCATCAACAAACATACATTCCCAAGCATCAGACGTTCAATAAGTAGAAGCACCAGTCGTTTTATTGTAAAATTTTTGTGTCACTTCCAGTCTGATGCATATTTAAAACCTTTAGCTTCTAAATCTTTTTTGGCCTCTATTACATGCTGTGAAAAAATGTAAAAAGATTGCTATTAATTAAAAATAATCTGAGACAAGTAGATATATGTCACTAAAAATTGGGTCACATGGTGCATATATATTTAAGTAGGAACCATTTAGGAAAGTGTACTGGAACTTGAATATAGCAAGCTGAGATCCAATGAGACCTGAGATTCAACAAGGAAATGAAAAAAGTCCTGCTTTTCTCTCTATTCATATTTGAATTGAATGAGCACCAAATTTAAAAACCTTGTCTGTAACAAGGTTACCAATCCTTGAAATAAGGCCCTCTCAACTGATGTGCAACAACACCAAATCTATCCTCAATGAGGCCACCAGGTGTGTTTTTAACGACAACACACAATTTTAATGTATTGAGCCACCTTGTTGCTTGGGAAAGCATAGAGTTAAGGACAATGAGAAGCTGATGGTTTGGAGAAGCATCAGGTTGGTGTGTAAAGCCAAGGCCTTGGAATAAAGTTTTAGGTTTGCAAGTCTAATGAAATAGGTGCGCTACAAATCCGATGCAATTTCTCTCAAAGACTTAACTTTCCGTTAAAATTTGTTTGTCAGCTGTAAGCTATTACGTTAATCTTAAAATCAGAATTAATTAATTAATGAGCACAAGCTGGTCACTTTTGTCGTGAAAGCTCTGTCAAGAGAGATTCATGATATTTTGACTGTTGACTTGAGATGCAAGGGTTCTTTGTGTCACTGGTCCTCATTGATAATAGAACAGTCAAAATGCAATTGCATTTAACATTATGGACCATTCTTTTATTATAACCCCTGTCATAAAAAATATTATTTTCTTATTGACTAAATTTAGCACTCGAGAAAATCATAAAACCTCTAGACCCCTCCCCTGCTTGCAGACGTAATAAAAGAATGTTCCTTACATCTTTTGAGGTCTCATTTTAAACAAGTACTGAAGGTTCCTGTGATATCATTACAACTAAGTTCCACTTTACCTTGTAATAAAAAAAAGTTACATCTGGAATAAAAATATAAAGAATGTATTAACTAAGTTGATATTCCAATGGCACTGCACACATTTACCATTAAAATAAATAATGCAAAATTGACCCAGAGTGAATTGTTGCAATATCGTACAAAAATCACTTCTAATAAAGCAGACACTGAATGATTCACTTCTAAGTCAGGGGTCTGCAATAAGAAATGGCTACACTTAACATTTTAGTGTAACCAAATGGTAATAAATCATATATGGCTACACTTAACATTTAAGTGTAACCAAATGGTAATAAATCATATATATATATATATTGTGACTTTTCAGATTTCTTTACTACACTATTTTTGTTTAAATCTAAAACTTTGATCGGTTGAAAGACAGACAATTAAGTTAACATCGCTGATGATAAGTATTTATGCCAACGCACAGAATTTTTTAAATTTATCATTTAAAAGATATATCAATGGCAAAAATTAAGATTTTATTTAATTCGTTTTTAAAATGTTTCCAAAAAGATGGCTAAACAAATCAAAAACAAACTTAAGGACTTTCTGGTTCAAGTCACATAAGAGTGATCAACATCACCTTGACATAATCAGAAAAGTTATTTGAAAGTTAAAAAAATGGATACCTGTTTTAATTCTTCAGATGCTTCCACACAATCATTAAACGTTGTTACTCTGTATCCGATCACAGCCAATGAATAACACTGAAAAACAGGAAATAATGTATGCAAGAGAGTGTCCGAGTGAGAGAGGGATGTATCCTATCACTACATCTCTTTTCTTACCTTTAGACATAAGAAATCATGAGAGAAGTAAATTTTGATGAAAGAAGTAATATCTCTCTTTTTTATATCTTATATAAAAAACACCCTTAAACGACAGAAAAATCAGTTCATCATGCTTAAACCGAACAGATTATGACAGTAAATTGTTTCTTGCAAAAGTGAAAAAAAATTGTATGCACATGAACCCTGCCCATCATATTTTGTGGGTAGGCAGGACTAGCACCCAGTCCAATAAGATAGATAGATTATTGACATACAACCATGTGGAAGTTACAATATTGAAGATGCCTTGGTGGTAGGGAATAATAGCCAAAAAAGCACCAACTGGACAGGTTAAAGAAAACAAAAAGTTCTACCTCATCTGTCCCTCTAGCAGTCTTAATTTGACTAGTCCTGTTTGAAATCAGGAGAATGAAAGCACCAAGGTGTTAAAAACATATGCATGTTAATTAGTAACATGAACATAAATTAGTTAATTAACCAAAACAAACATCATCCTAGATGATAGCCAACATGTGAAACAAAATAAAACTACCATAGACTTTCTTTAAGACTAAGTCCTACAAGAGAAATAAACATTTGATACTTACTGCAAATACCATCAATAAATATAGAGGCAGCTGAAAACAAAGAAAGGAACAAATTAATACTTGTTGACTGAAACAAATCACTCGCTCAAATTTTATCATTTTAAAACACAATATCAATACACACCATGCTTTCCTTTAACAAATTAAATTTTATATATTTTTTTATTATAAATTTTAAATGTTATCATTTCCATTGTACCTTGTTGATTACATAAAAAAGATTGACCTATAGGAACATTTTCTTTTGGCTCTTAGTCAAAAGTGGTCACCAAAACGACACTACAAAGGCTATAACTTTATAATAGTACAGACAGACAGCAATAGGAAAAAATGATGTGCCATATAAAACAGACTTTACTTGTAGCAGTTTTATGGTTAAAATAGTCCAGAAAAGATTAATGAGTGCATTTTTTTTTAAACAGTTTGTAGTATATTTTTGCTTTACCTAAATAAAATTGATGAAAGCAGGTGCTTTAATTCGATATAATTCTTGTCAGTTTTGATAATAATAATGTCAACTAAAGATATATAAATCTATGTATTTGCAAAGTGTGCGAATTGTTTTGAGATACCTCTCTATCGTTTTCTACGAGTTAAGGACACATCTGGGTTCAATTGTTCTTAGAACCAATCGATTGATAGGATTATAACATAGACATGATGACAGTCGGGCCCTCGTTTAACACCTTAGGCTCTTGGAGGATAGGT
>JAUUEB010500684.1:0-10342 GCA_032362205.1 Clione limacina
AGAGGGAGAGAAAGAGAGAGAGAGAGGGAGAGAGAGAGGGAGGGAGGGAGGGAGGGAGGGAGGGAGGGAGGGAGAGTAGTGATGAGAGAACACATACAAAAATAAGTGACAGAAACATAAGTACTCATTTACAGAGTACAAACCCGACACTATGTAAAAGTAAACAGTATTTTCCCTGTATGCCATATCAGCATTACTTAAATGTAAAATAAAAGAACATACATTTATTAAAATATTCAAAGAAAAACAGGCTTAAGAAAATTAAACAACTGCTTCGATTTCAATCAATAACAAGGGAAATCAATAAAAATAACAGCGCAGCTCGAACCGATTCAGGAAGAGATGGCGAGGTGCACCATGGTTGTATTTCACGAATCGCGTTCTTGAATTCCACTGTTTTCGTTATTATAATCAGCACACTATGTAAAATACACTTCCGGACGGGTAATATATAATATAATTATAGAAAAATAGGCAAAAATGTACATTATTAATGCAGTCAATAGCCAACTGATTGAAAAATCAGCATGAAAGAGATAGAGCCAAGTCTCTTTATAATGAAAAAAAAACTCTATCATTTTTAAAAGTTGTTTAAAAGATGTGTATGGCGATCATCTAAACTCTGATAGCTCCTTTATTATAGATGTGTTTCTATCCCTAGATATGGACAAGGGAGCCAAAGCACGACGTCAAGTCGGCATATGGCGGACAGCTACCTTTATTGTCGGCTTAGTTGCCATATGTCTCGTTGTCGCCATGATGGTATTATTCGGCAAGGATGTTGGGTTAGGATGCGGTGGCCCTCTTCCGACTTGTGGAAGGGGAAGTAAAGCTGCCTCACATAACACCATTGACAGGTGATTTATTGCGTATACAAAACTATTGTCTTTTCCTTAAACTTATCAACAAAAACTGTCTCGCTTTATTGTTCTTTATTATAACACTATCTACCGATAATGTTTTATTTTTTAACCCTTAAAAGTCCATTAAAAACGAGGGACGTGCAATTTGTTCCTGAATACAGCGTTGTTTCCTTCTTTTTAAGCATTATTTACAGATAAATTGACCTGGTTTAATCTTTTGCTTGCATTCTCTCGAACATAAAGCAAAATGAGTTGTTCTTGATTTATTAACTTTGTAGAAAATAATTGTTAGATAATTTGTTCTCGTTTTAACAATTCATCACCCTTTTTGAAAATCATCATAGAAGAATTTTCTTTTCCCTTTAACACTAATTGCTCTTCTTGAGACTATCATATACGGATTAGGGATACATTGTTTTTGAAACCATTTTATAACTCTTCTGTATACTGTTATATTTTTATTGCACTTTTTATAATCTTGATGTAGATAATAAATTATTCTGTTTCCTGTATAATCCTTGTTGTGATCATAATGTGTGATTTATATCAATAATATAACGCAGGAGTGAACCCAACAACCCTGGACCATTCCATGATCTCACCAAGAACGAGATGCGTCAACTCAGATCATTTCTACAAAAAGACCCCAACATTAAAGCAGCTGACCCTGATGATGACGCCACCATGGTCAAGAGTGTGGTCTACATGATGGATCTTTTCCCAGCTCCAAAAGTATGTAAGGGTTTTACTGACCTACTAAATAATGCATACAAACAGGAGAAAAGTATGTAAGGGTAATACTGACCTACTAAATAATGTATACAAACAGGAGAAAAGTATGTAAGGGTTTTACTGACCTACTAAATAATGTATACAAATAGGAGAAAAGTATGTAAGGGTTTTACTGACCTACTAACTAATGTATACAAACAGGAGAAAAGTATGTAAGGGTTTTACTGACCTACTAAATAATGTATACAAACAGGAAACATGCTGTAAGGGTGTAACTGACCTACTAAGTTATGAATACAAACAGGACAAAAGTATGTAAGGGTTTAACTGACCTACTAATATAAGTAATGTATACAAAAAGAACAAAGGTGTGCAATAGTTTAACTGACTAACTAAGTAATGGACAGTTGCAAAAACGAGTAGCTAACCTCTTTAGGTCAAGCGAAATAAAGTCGGTTAGAAAAGCAATGACAAACTACCTAAATTGCCGTTGTCGAGACTCTATCTCCTGATTACCCGAAGCTCAGTAATGAGTATGGGTTACTTTACATTACTTTACTTTAATAAGTAATGTATACAAATAGGAAAAAGTATGTAAGAATATTACTGGCCTATTAAATAATGTATTGAAACAGGAAAAATGTATGTCAGGATATTACTGGCCTTTTAAGTTATGTATTGAAAAAATAACCAAAAATGACAGTATTTTCTTTAGTTACCTGCAATTTGTTTCCTTCCAGAAAGACGTGCTGAATTTTTTGGACAAGAATGGTCCTCAGCCAGCTCGCCAGGCCCGGGTGTTGATGTACCGTGGTGACTTGCCAGAACCTGTTGTGGAAGAGTATATCTGTGGACCATTGCCTTACGTCAAAAGCTGTGATTTATTGAAAGTTCCAAACAGAAGAAATCCAGTTGAGTTTTCCTTGAGGCCTATTAGTCTTATAGAGTTTATGAGCATTGACAAATATGTCCTTTCACCTCTTGACAAGAAGGTATGTTTTTATAGAACATTATTATATCTAGTTGAGTTCATGGCCATGTACCATTATATACTCGCGTCTCTTGACCAGAATTTATGTAAACAAAAAATAATGTCCCTGATAATTAACCTTAATATATTCTTGTTTAATTGATATCTTATTTATTTAATTCGTAGTATCTTTGCATTTTATTTGCTTAAAATCCTAAATAGTATGCACGGTAATGCTCGAACCATGTTTTAATAGAAGGTAACTACTACCTGTTTTTCCACTTTAGATATATTCCTTTTGTATATTTTCTGTATTAAAAAATGTCCTCAGATTGGATACATTCTCAAGGAAATGTACGGTACATCTTTCACTGAGTGTGGTCAGACTGTGGGATGCTTTAAGTCATTTCCATCGCCAGTAGCCACCAACCTGACAGATAACATAGGTGGACGTCGCATGTGGATGTGGGCAAACTATCCTGTCGAGTACTATGTTGAACATCCTGTAGACTTCGCTGTCCTAGCAGTCTGTGATGGCTCTGATCCTACTAAATTCCACGCAGGCAAACTCTGGTTCCAGGGGGAACTCTACAATGACACCGATGAGCTGATTGCAAGCTACAATGCTGATAGGTAAATATTACTTCGTCTTTTTTGTTCTTTGTGTTCTTGAAACATATACTTTTTGCAAAGGTTTAAGGTCAATTGACGCTGTAGGTAATATTATCATTTTTTCTTTAGAAAAAGTCCTTACCCGAAGAATCAGTGGATTTAAAAAAAATTATAACCAATAAAAGATGGACTGTTTTTATTATTTTTTATGAAACAAACTTTGTCTTTTTATTTACCTTACTCAAGACATATATCAAAAGTTTTCTGAGGATACTTAAGTGTATTGGAAGTGATATCAGCTTTAATGTGTATTTTGCCAAGTGTTCTTTTTCTTGATACCACGCTATTTAAAAAGGAAAATGTGCATAAAGAAATGTGTCTGTTTAACAGTAACAATTGTGTATTTCTTTTACCAAGTGTATCTGAAAAGTTATTACTTTTTGCTTTTCATTAAGACCCAAGAAGACCGTGAGAAAGCTGAAACCAGAAGCAAAAGAGAAGTCATCTTTGTACATGAGAGGTGATCCCCTGCCACAACAACCCCAAAGACCACCAACTCTTGTGGAACCTGATGGCCATAGATATTCTCTCAAGGACAGAAAGGTTGGTGGATATCATTTGTTGAAAGAAATAATTTGGTTAGTAGTTCAGAGTCAAAGAAAGTCTTTAATTCAAAAAAATACAAAAGACTGATTATGAGGTAGTGAATGACAATCCATGTTGATTGTAATTGCATTTTTGTAACATTGCAATGCTTCTTGTATCATCAATGCTTATTGCAGAACTCTGTCTATATATTGGACAATAACATTTACAATATTTTGTGAGTTCATGAGCCTAAACCTAGTTTATAGGTGAAATGTCTCAATTTGAATATATCATGTTTGTAACGGTTTTCTTTTTGAGTCAAAATAAGACAACTCGGGGCCAAATGTAAAATGTGATTATTTTGTACATACGCCATGCCTTCTTATTATGGTGGAGTAAAGCGTTAGTTGAAACAATAACAAGGAAGCTAAGCAAGTTTGACTGTTTAGTGAAAAAGATGTCATTCAAATCTTGTGTATATGAGTGAGTAAGATTCTTAGAAATCTCATCCTGTTAAATTAAGTATATCTTGATTTTTATTTAGGTTGAATATCTTGGGTGGTCATTCAACTTCCGTATGTCCGCTCTGACTGGTCCTTCTATCTATGACGTCAGGTACAAGGGTGAGAGAATCGCCTTCGAGTTGGGACTGGCTGAGATAGCTGTGTACTATTCTGCTGATAACCCTGTACACGTACGTATATTTAATTATGATTTTACACACTCAATGTCATCTAAGTGGCTAAGACCCGTTATTTTCTTTCTTTCACTTACGATTTGCAAAATGCTATTGTAGATGTTAAAAGGGCATAATCAGAAATGTTTCATCAAACCTTAGTAAAAGAAGAGTTTTATATACGAGCAACATGTAATGTTTGACTCAATATTTTAACCCTAATAGTCTGAGTTCAAATTAATTAATATAATCTAATTCATGTTATAGAATTTACGACTAAAGACGTGATAATATTCAGGGTATGAAAAAGTTGATAATCTAAAAAAGATCTTTATAAAAGACCATGTTTGTTCTTGCTTCTGAAAATCCATCGATCTTTGGGGGTTAACATTTGGTGCAGTATCTCGTGTGGCGCCGTGACTAGGTTTGTCTGGTCATTCCGCAGTGAATTAGAAAGTAAAAGTGGAAATTTAGAGAATTGAAAACTGACGCTATCTATATTCAGCTCATCAAATTTCCTGCGCACAGTTTAGATAAGCCTACATTTTTTATTCACTGCAGAATGACCAATTGCCACACTAACCGTGCCATGGTGCCAAATACATTTTAAGTAAATGTGTTAGTAACTTTTGAAAATTAGATGCTTTTATATCTAACGTCCAGGAGTCATTACGATTTTAATCGCTTGATAATTTAAACTAAAAATAAAATAGTACCTAAAATGGGGGACTGCTGTTTCTGTGCACCTGGCTACGAACGTCTTTAAGCCTTTTCATGAAATGTTACGATACAACAACCATTGCTATCATACCTTATCTAGACAGTTTCTGTCAACAGCGTGTGACTGACTTTATCGACTCTGGTGCTCTGATTGGTACAATGTCCAAGTCTTTGGTTCCTGGTGCTGATTGTCCTGAGACGTCCACCTTCATCAACTCGGTAAGTTAACTGATTTTGTTGATCTATTTCTTTGTCGAATCATATGTTTGTTGAAATATTGCTGTGTGTACTAAATAATTGCTTTGTATAACGAATTGAAGAGAAAATATTTTTAATTTAAACAAAGCACACGTCTTAAATAAGATAAGTAAACCATCTTTAATGCGTGAGTTTTCTGCTCAAAGTCGGCAAGCTTTGTCCGGTGATTTTGTACAGTGTGTCTGGTGTTTTGTTGTTTTTTGGCAGTATGTCAATTAAAGAATCAAATCCAGCTAATTATTTGTTGAAAATAATGTTATAATATGTGTCAATGCAGTCAAACCAATCGACCGATGCAAATTTATGCAAGCAGCTGATTGTGACATCATTGTGAACCAATAGAAACGCCGTATCCCAAATACAAGCTATTTTAAGAAAACCACGTGCGATCGGCGATTGAAAAGTCAATAATGGCGTTTTAAGAAGACAGTGGACAAACTGTTTGACAAAACATAACAACGAAGCAACAAAACTCCCTACCCCTTCATACCCCCAGTTTTGGCCTAAACAAAATTACTATATTCAAAATCTTTCAATTATTACCGCCATACTGGATAAGCTGGAATCAATACTCAATGCTGAGTCAACCAGCTCAAAGAAAGAAGAAGAACAATCTTGACACAGGCTTCGTCGACTTCGTTTATTAAGATTTGTTTTCGTCTGGCTTACTTGAATGACCTACACTACCTAGTCTGAGCTTTTATTATATGTATATTGGTGTTTTTGTTGCCTTTTCATTGTATTTTGCCAGTGCATATTTGCCTTTTTAAATACGCCATTGGTTGTTAACATTTAGCGAATATAAGTAGGTCATTATGTAATCCTTCCGGTTTGGCTTTGGATCTTTTTTGGTTTGGCCGACCTTTTAACCCTTTGTGTATTGGTCAATTAATGCAATAGTTATTTATGACTGTTTTTTTTATTTGGTGTAGGAAATACACTATGATATATTTTGATTGATGCTCTGTTTTTTGTGGCCTTTAATACTCCAATTAGACCTGAGATTGAAATGACATTTGTGTTGTCAGAGAAACATAGTTAATTAGACATTGGGTAACAACAGATGTGAGTGAGGTTGGGGTTCATTGCAAACTTGAAAAAAAATATGTTAAACTGAAATGTTACAATAGATCTTTTTCAAGTTTTATATGTTTGTTATGTTGTAGTTATAAGCTATTTGAATATAAGTTATCAAGTTATAAATATATAAAAATGCCTGGGGGCGCAAAAGATTGATTTTTATTATTATTATATATTCATTTTCAATACAACCAGGAGTCGCCAAGACAAAAATTGTATAAAAAGGTTGTATGAATTTCAGGAGTTCTGCTGTTCTATTCTGTTGTTTCATTTGGTTTTGCCAGTTTTATTTTGCAATTATAAGTTTGTCTGCTTCAAGTTTTTCTCATCTAGATTTTGAAGCTTTTGTATAATAATGTTGCAAAAGTTAAGCTAAGCTTTCAGATGGTTTTAAGTAGTATTTCTGCTCACAGCTCAGCCTTGAGAGATTAAATGGAAACACGATTTGACATGTTGGTGAGGCTTTGAATTACATTGACATATATTATTAGAGCAACGATACCATTTTTCATTGAGATATATATATTACTTTTTCAGGCTCGCACTATCCAGATTTTGTAGCTCTTGGTCTTCAAATGAATTAATACATTAATTAGAGATGATAATTTTCCTGACTTATCTGAATTTCTAGAATTTCTAAGCTAAATAAAAAGTCATAGAAATACACATTTTTTTAATTTCTCTTTTAAAAGTGAAAAACTCCAGGATTTTTTTGGGGAACGGGTTATCATCTCTGAATAATAAGTTTCAATTGGCTTTTAGCTTTGGTGCAAGCAAGACTGATTTTGTGTTTATAATCGCTTTACACATTATTGTTGTACAAGGCTGCTTATAAACTTCCCTGCACCTCAAGTAATCCATGGGTGGCTAGCTATCTGTAATCCAGTTTTCAATAAATTTGTGTACACTACTATGGGCTTATTTGTAGTGAAACTTGCTGAGTTTGTATCTGCATTTAAATATTCCTGGTAACAATAATTACCAAACCCTTAACATTATGAGAAGTGAGTTCTAGAATGAGTAAGCTTTCGGTAGATGTTATTTTCAAATTAAAAGAATTTACTAGCTTTGATTATTTCAAGCACAGGATTAAACTAAAGGGTCATAGCGAAGTCCATTTTGAAGAACATTATTTATTATGTAGCTGATCCAGTCCAGCCACCTGTTTCATCCTCTTTGGTTGATTTCCAGACAAAAGCAACTGCCCTAGCTGTGGAATATGATTGGAGATACAACTGCAATATGAATTATATTTGACATATTAAGAATACCCAATATTTTTATTTCATTTTTGCTTTCAATATTTGTTCTTTTAACCAAAAGTAATTGAGTGATGTAGAATATGATTGTTTACTTTACTTGTATTTTTCTTATTCTTTGTTAAATGTTATGATTTGGAACGCTCTATTGTCATGAGTTTGATAGGCAAACGAAGAGCCACTTTTATATAAGACAAACTTCTTATCCTAAATTAGGTAGAACTTAGATCCTTTGGAATATAATTCCTTTCTCATCACTGTATCTTTCCTTTTCTCATAGATCTCTATGATACCAGTTGGGTCATTCCACAGAAATGTCGACCACGTTTTGGAGAAAGTTTTTGAAAAGTTTTTGAAAAGTTTTTAAAAGATAAAGTCTTTATATAATATATATATATATACGCTTCGGTCACGGCGCTCATAGGTACTTATAGGCACCTAGGATCAAGTCAAACTTCCATATTGAACAACCCTGTTTGGAATGACCCAGTTGTTATTCTCTAATGTCCCCTGTCATTCTACGATAATGGTTTCACACCAAATATCCAGGCTAATTAACTCTTTTTGGCATTGAGCAATTGTTCTTGTGCATCATCTAGATGATTGTTACTATTGAAGGTCCTCTAACAATTTGCTTCTTAAATTATATCCTCTTTTCCAGTTGTTTGAGTTTGGTTATTTGGATAAAGAACAAGGAAATATGTTCAAAGGAGTTTTTCAAGAAATTGAAACAGTGGATGTTATCATAATCATAGTGGCATACTTATGAATACTAATGAGAAAAGTAAACAACATGCTTTTTTCTCCTGACTTTTCCCATGTTTTCTCACTACCTGGTCACCTTAACTTAGATAGAAGTATTTACCTAGAGAAACCGACTTGGAGGGGCAATGAAAACAATCTGCCACTAAATTGGTGCTTGGACTATCAGTAAAACTTCAGATTGTGTTTATTAAAGACAATTTAAGACATTTTAAGAAAAACAGTTATAGTTACTGTAAAACTTGTTTGTTCTTCAAGGTTTTTACTGTAGTATCTTCTCTTTACCTTCACAGCTAAGTGAAAACCAAAAGTATTTTAGAAACAAAGACAACTTACCACCAAGGTTTCGTAGGAAACTTGACGGACATCAACAGACTGAAGGTGAGAGCTTGTAGCTGTTGCTATTTGAGCATTATACTTGTATACTCAAATATAGCTCTAAGTGTGGCCTGAGGGCATGGCTTCTTTTCTGTTAGAATAGAACTGAAGTCCTTCCCATAGGCAAAAGTAAACTGTTGGATATGGCTTTATAAATTAGCCTGTATTGTTGTATACTTGTCTGATGCCATATCAATAAATATAGCGCTTAAATGACCTTTTTGAGTCAATAGTGCTGGTAAACCTTACATAAATAAAAAATAGCTCTATGTCAAAAAAGAAATTGGAGAAATGCATTGTATTTGTGTACCTATTGTAACTTTAAGTATTTTTTAACTAATTTTTAGCACATGGTCATGTTGCTTTTACCATATAGTGTCAAGTTTGTGGTGTTAAAATTCTCCAATCTCATATGGTTAAATTAACTCATTTAGGCTAGCCGACTAAGAATCGAATTTGAATGTCACAGCAAAATATGATGCAACAACCAAGATGAAGAAATGACCAGCATGGCGTGGCATTGTTAAAAAAAGCAAACTTGAAATTAGAGATATTCTTTTGTTTGAAGTTGCTGCTGCTGCATTAGTTTCCTTGTTGTTACTGTTTACAGTAGTTTGTACTAAACAATAAATCAGGCATCAATCCATATTTGTGCATTTTTGATGTTGTAATTTTAGTACTTATTACCCTTATATAGGGTTATTTATTTCCTGCCAGTATCCTAATTTCCTTCCTCAAAATGACTAAGGATAGAGAAGGAAAAAAAAGAAAATATGTTAATACCCGTTATAAAGTCAAAATTGCTTGTTTTTTTCTTTCAAATAAGAAAAATGTCTTTGTTTTTTTATATTAACAATCTAGCTTCAGATTTTTTACCTAAATAAAAAGAGCAACATCTGTTTCATTTTAACAGATTAAAATTCTTCGACCTCATTTTCTACACATTGTCCCTAATTTTTATGAATCCAGTCCCTCATTTACTCTTTACCAACTTGGCATCTCTGAGAATCAAACCATCCCTCCCAATCTTTAATGCACTGTGTATTGATCCCGTGAACCTTTTAGTTATCACCTACACAACAATTGAAGAAGCCAGAAGAAACAACTGAATGTCAACCTTCAGAAATTTAAAAAAACAAAACAAGAATTAACAATGATTTGATAACACAAGGAGAACTCCCAGACAGGGTGCATATTATTCCCAAATCTTGAAAAGATTCCCTAGCCCTCTTGAAAACCTTCCCTTCTTTGTCTTTGTATGTGACATAGTATTATGGACTGGGATGAACATTGTTGATAGGGTTTAACATAGTCTCGAAACTTGATTTCTCGAGAATCTCGTTCTCGAAAGCCAATTTCTCGATTTTGGGAAATGTTATTGTTTCATTACTTTGACATCGTTTAGTAAGATAATAACTAATCGCTTTTTGATATCACTAGAAGT
>JAUUEB010500706.1:0-10341 GCA_032362205.1 Clione limacina
AATTATAAACAGCTTTGTTTGATATTGAAAGATATGTAATTTGAGTTATTGAATTTGTTGTGCACGCACTCAATCATAAAAGTATCGATAATACTTTGTAATTGCTTACGCCGCCTGCCCCGCCAAGGCGCCAATTTTACTGGTGTCCGAAGCTAGGCGGGCAAACGAGGTTTTACTGTACTTCAGAGTAACTCACCCAAGTAAATGTTCAGATTTGTGATTACAATTTAGGCGCTAGAAGTCTTTATTTTCTAAACATTACACTATCTTCTACAATATGTGAGTACCAATTTTGAATTGGTGGAGTGCAAAAATATGTTTAAATGTCTTTCTAAAAATGTGAGGCCTTGGTGGTATTTAAACCAAAACAAAACAATCACTAATGTCAAGTATATCACAGGACTAAAAGGTGGCAGGTTAACAAGGTTTCAGTGGAAGTCAAGTAGGTATGTGAATGAAATGGTAACAAATGTTTTGAAACATAAATCAGACAATATTTAGATAATGAATGAAATATTAAGTAATTATTTTGCTGCTGAATCAAAAATCATGCAAGACAATGATAATGAATTAGTTCGTTTATTCCTAAAGTCGTTAACCGTTTATAAAAAAAAAACATATCAATCACACTGCGTACAGAAGACAATTGAAAACATAAGAACAACACCGGAGTTAAATTTATTTTGGCTAAAAATGAAGTAGGAAGTTTAGATCGACCTCCGTCTGTATGTGTAGTTCTGTTATAATTGTATCTCAACTGTGCGAGTTGAAGGACCGACTTTGAAGTATTAGAGTTGAATATTTTCACTAACATCCTATTTTTCTATATTCAACTACTTGTACTATTTATATGTATAACTATTGTATATATTCCTCTACTGACGAATGATAACATGAAATTACAATACAGTGAAGGACAATGCAATTCTTCTATCATATTTATACTATACATTATACTACATATGTATATAACATAAATATGATAGATGTATGTCACTGATATATATAGAACGCATTATTTTTACCGTTTTCCTCAAAGCTATTTCTATAATACTTAACCCCTGTGTTGTTCTAGCGTTTTTTCTTGTACGTACGTATAGTAACATGCCATTGTAGTATTGCACATAACTATCACAGCACCTTTACAAACTGACTCATTGTGCAAACTGGTGAATAAGGAAAAACAAATCGTTGTAAGAAGACCATATTTCAAACACAACAATTGATTCATACTCGCACAAAAAGAAATTATTTTCTGTTTTACGATATTGAAAAGCATGACAGTTGTTATCATTTCTATACAACAAACTTCAGAAATCAACACAATATAACAGAAATTGATTGAAATTGTCTCCATTTTCTCTAGAACATATTTCTTAAAACTTTTTAAAGTACAAATCACTTTTACTTTACATCAACAGTCAACAAGTTCCAAACAACAAATCTAAAAAAAAAAGTAAAATATTTTCGTTAAAAAAATAATAAAAATTTCATTTGTTAAATGCTTGGACAAAGTAAAAAAAAAAATAAAATTGTATCACAGTCAATTTTCTGTGACATTCCGAGTATCCTTTCACAAAGTTAAAGAAATGGCATTTTATTTCTCAACAGTTTATTCTATTTACTGCTGCCAAATATGGTATGTATTCTCTTTCGTACACTTATAGGTTGCCTCAACGGGTGGATCCCTATGTGTCCCCGTACCTATGTGTACATGTGTAGACCTGTTCCTATATGTGTAAAGCTATGTCTGCATGTGTAAAACTGTGTCTACACGTATTTACGTATGCCTACATGTGTAAAACTGTGTCTACATGTGCTTTAGATGTGCGTACATATGTAACACTGTGTATACATGTGTAAAACTGGGCCTACATGTGTAAAACTGTGCCTACATGTTTAAAACTGTGCCTACATGTGTAAAGATATGCCTACATGTTTGAAACTGTGTCTATATTTGTTAAGGTGTGCCTACATGTATAAAACTATGTCTACATCGATACGGGGACACATCGGTACGGGGACACATGTGTACGCTCCCGCATCAACCTCAAAAGTACCAACACATGTCTATGAAGATGATAACAAATACACACAAACGAACACACATTCTATTTATTTCAAACAGCACGCAATGAGAAAAAACGGAATGAAAGAAAAGCTTGGTCTGGGTTCATTATGTAAGAGTAAATTTATTTATAGATCATCACTCATATTGGATCACATTGCAGTAGAAGTTGACTAGGCACAGATTTGTCATCAAACTCATATATTATGTCATATTTTGTATATTACGTCATATGGTTATATAGTTCATATCATATGATACTTTGTCACACTCATAGTCATAATGTCCTTTGTCATATATAACGTCATATTGTCACATACTACCTTTTATTGTCATATTCTAGATACAATCATATATGATTTCATATCGTCATTCATTACGTTAAGTTTTTCATGTCACGTCTTAGTGTCCTGTGTCAAATCATATTGTCATATAGTACGCCATTTGTAAATATGTACAATTTCATAAAAAGAATTGAATACATCTTGGTCCACGCACTACAAACAGGGGAATGAACTCACAACAAAGATTTCGAAATCTACTTGGTGTAGTTTTCTTGTTTAATCTCATTATTTACATACAAACTCAAACTGACATTGAAACAAAGACATCATTAATAATTATTTATTTTCATGTAAGGCTGTATACAATTAAATAATAGGTAACCATCGACGACATAAACAGGTTGTAGCATTTCTTTAAAAGCATTTTAACAAAAAACGGTAATACTAGGTAAAAACTACAGAAAATTAAAGAAGATCCAGTCTCAATGAAGGGAAACCAACCTTAATGAAATGATGATTTTTTGTCTTGGAAAATTTGGTTTAGGGATAACCCTAAAAACTATAATGAGAATCTATTGTTAATTTACTACAACCCTTAGGTCAAGATTGATATTCATGCAAAGTGCACTTCCAAATTGGGATCATCGCCAAGGACCTATCTCTTTTTAATTATTTGAAGCACAATTGAGTTCCCGACTTGGCTTTTACAAAGCCAAAATTTGAGAAATCTGGCGTTTTTTCTGAGGGATAATCAGGGAGAAACTCTTGCTACCCTTTACCTTTAAAAGCGTGTAATCTTATTTGAACAGGATTCGAAATTTATACAGATGTATTAATCTTTTTTTTAATTTTCTCTCAATGGCTAACGTTGTTGCAAGGAATTTCCGGTTTCCATTGTAGTGCAATAACGTACACAAGCTAATGGCATTGGTAAAAAAAGATGAGTCATGATTCTCATCCTGTGTTATTTACTGATTTACTTTGTGATACATTCAAAGCGAGGTTAGCAGAAGTGACTGATGAGGCCAGGACATAGCACACTGCTATTAAATGAAAGAAGGCATTAGATGGTCAAGATAAAAGCTACACACACGCAATTATATTAATGGAAACTTAGAACAATAAAACATTCTTAATGAAATAAATAACGTTTGTTTTCCTTGGAACATAGATGCTTGTTTTTTTCTCTCTTTTCATATTTTCATGAAGTTGAATATTTATAAAATTGTCCAATTCAAGTTTTCGCAAGGAGGTTAATTCTGTGTATCACAAACCTGATGCAGAAAATTTAAAAAAATATACTGCGCATTGGTGTGTTTTTGAAAAATAAATGATAACCATCAAACAATATAAGTGGGAATTTCGAGGATTTCACACATTCGCTAGATATACAACTAAAAAACGTTTTAATGCTAGGCATCTGATTCGCTTGTTTATGAGAAACTACTGAAAAAAGAACAATGTATATGACTTAAGAAAGAATGCCTGGTTTGAATATTTTACGTCTTATAAGTGTCTAAAATCAGATATAATCCAGCTCATGCCATTGAGAATTAGCAATTATCAGCAACATCAAACATAACACTTATTCATCACAATATATTTGTTATCAAATTATAAACAAATTAAATAACGTCACAGCTCGAAGCATGAGAGTGTCAAAGAGTAACGTACAATTTAATGACCAAATGAATTGAGTCAAAATAGTTTTGCTATCTTCAGTCTTGAACAACTAAAAATATGTTTTTATTCATCACAATAAATTTGTCATATTTCAAAACAAATCAAATAATTTCACAGCTCATACCATTAGAGAGTCATAGAAAACTGCCATATCCAATGCTCAAATGAAAGTACTAAAAAGAGTTACATCATCTTCAGTCTTCAATAACTAGAAGCATGTTCAGCATTCATTCAGTCAGTAGGAGTAATCCAGAAGTCACTATAAGTAATCCAGAAGTCACTGTTTCACAAAAGTAGCTATTATCGACAACACGTGTATAACAACATTTCAGCAGATCAATATCCGATAATGTCAAACTTTCCACACTCATTAAAGGTGCGACGGTGCTAATCTTTGCTGAAACGATTGCCACCGCCGTAATCCATCAGAGAATATCAGACTTGCCACTCTGATTTGAGCTGCTGCGATGGTAACCTTTGCCGCCTCGATTACCAGCACCTGCTCCTGCTCCATTACCACCACCATGGTCTTTATGATATTTAGAACTAGATGAAAACTCATAAAGATTAGAAGTCCTGCCACTAAATTCTGAGATGTCATCAAAATCGTCTAGTGAAGATCTGTTCCTCCAGCTAAGATAGCCTCCTATGGCAATGATAAGAAACAAGAAGCCACCAACACCAGGTAAAGCAGGTGCCCAGAGGAGTTCAAACTGATCTTCTTCCAACATGACAACGAAGATGACGACTGCTATGCCAGCTGATACACCTGGGGAAAAGGGAGACATGAATAAAAACGTTGAAAAGTACTCTTAAATAAAATATTTTAGTAAATCATATTTGTAAAAACATTGCCAATCCTTAATCATGCGTAAATTGGCGTTCAGATATAACCATGAAGTACAAACTCCGTGCACGGAAGTCTCCATTCAACCAAAAGGCCTGAGGAGTGGGAGTTCAATAAAAACTAGTCGTAGCCAAAACTCTAAATTATGTATTTCAATAAATCGACTGTTCAAATTTATAAATTGATAACCATGTACCTATTAAAGTTTGGCCTCAGATACCGCATGAAAAACATCCAGAGTTTTACCATTCCTTTTACAACTCTTTAAATAAGTCTGACAAATGCTTTATATTCGCCCGATTTCTGACACCGAGCATTAATACAGCGCATTTCCCGACGAATCGGTTGACTCAACCTACAATCCCCCGACAGACACCCTCAAGAACGTTATCAGTCTCTTTGGTAAGGATATTATACGCTTATTTAATACTTTTAGGCTCTACAATTCTTAATATTCTAACCATATCTTCCATTGTCTCTGGTCAAGTACCAATTATCACCTTGGTTGAGTAAGGGAATCTTTATATATTTAATTTCACAAGGGATCCAAACCACGACGTATATATTGAATTAACGCCTAGTCTACTAAGGGTCACTACTCAGATTTCATTGCGCCATGAGGTAGTTTAGAGAAGTGGTCTCATTTGACCTGCAATTTTATATTCTATAGCTCATAAGAAAATGAAATTGGCTTTGGGCAGGATCGGATACATTGGTTCATCTGCATTCCAGCTATCCATTACACCATATAATTCGATGGGTGTTGAGGTTGAAAAAGGTTTACAAAATAAATCACTTTAAATGTTTCATTGTGGTAAGTATTTCGCCGGAATAGTAAAGGAAGTGTTTGCCGCAGTAAGTGCAAAAAAGCTGAACATTCCCAAAAATCAAGGATATGGTATTGATTTCGACCTGGGCAGTGGCGTCCCTTAATAGGTTAGGCATGAATTCAAGACATCTACCAGATACCTTGATGAGTGGCGTGTTGTCGTAGCTAAAAGTGGGGCTCCTACTGACGTCAGCGGTGATGAAGACAGGTAACAGGAAATAGGGACATACCAATATGGAGCCTAACAGCCTACTTATAAACAACGTCGTCACTCATAGTCTTCCAAAAAAACAAAAATATCCAACCTAGAATAGCTACTTTTAGCTTATCAGAAGGTGGCCACTTTAGCATGGTTTTACTTTACTTACCAGCAATAGCAGAGAAGGTGAGGTACGCTGCTCGTATGAAGATCCTCCGCCACAAAGGTCGAAGTACTAACATAACAATCTTGGCAATGTACAGGACGATGGTGATGAAACCTGCCACAAAGGCGGGAATAATGAAAGCTCTGGCCACGAACAGCAATGAGGGCACTTCGTCGTTAGCTGTAACAAATAAAACATCGAATTAGAACATTATTGAAACTGACATATTCATAGTACTGTTATAAACGAAAATAAGTTCCCTGTTTAGCATTATTTTTTTTCCAGTTAAAACACTGTTCCTTAATAGACTCCCGGTAGCGGCGATATTCTTTATACTTGTTGTTACAGACCCCAGCTGTCGTATACTTTTTGATTCTTACCTTGGACAAAATATCTCCCTCCCAATCAGTTTGAGCTATGATTATCACAAACACACATCTTTTACTGTACTTTTACATAATTTTCATAGAAAACAAGTTGTCCTCTTTATGGATGCGTTGGTGGATTGAACAGTAGATGGGTGTATTGAGGAATGTATAAATTGAGGAAAAGACATATTGATGTAATGTTGATTGATGGATGAAGGAAAACTTGGAAAGATGAATAGGTGATTGTTCTGTGTATAAGTGAAATGGATTAATGGATGTATTTATTGAATGATATATAAAGAAATAACAATACAAATCTAGTAATAAATGCATTGACTAAATGACGTACACATACACATTTTGATACATATTGAATTATTAAAAAAAATATAAATACCATCACAAGACAGAATTGACCTATTATCACAGTTGTCCCTTTATGTAAATCCCGAACCAGCAAAATCGAGACCAAAAAGATCTAAAAACCCACATCACATACAGAATGCCGGATACCTATTAAGACTAGAATGAGGAAAAATCGATCTCTCGGGTCAAAGTAACAAAAACGTTTAATCTGTCCTGTCTGCAGGTCGCCAATTATTCGTGTTTATCTGTGACCTCAATCACCCACTGAGGCAAGGGCAGATAAGTGGCCCCATTATACGAAATGCTTGGCCCGTGCGTGATCAAACTATTGGCACACTGTGAGTAGATGTCTGCTAGATTTGAGTTTTGAGTTTAAGAGTTCCTAGGTTTTTCTTAACGTGAAATTACACGTAGAAAAGTTATTGACTACTTTTTATAAGTCCAGTAATATTTGATGGGAGCAGATTTTTAAAAATACAAGATTTAATTGATAAAAATGAGCTCTAAATCTGAATGGGTAGTATTAACATACACAATTTGTCCAGGGTCATGTAATGTGCCTACCAAAATGTTAACACAAGTCTGTCAAGTGCCTTGTGTGATTGGTAATGTGTTTCTTTTTGTTTTAAAGATTATAATTTACAAATTGCAATTTTGAAAAGAAACAAGTGCATAGCTAAACAAAGTTGTACCTACAAGTGCGCTTCTACGCTTCTCCCATTTATGACGCCCTGGTACAATCTACTTAATAGCCTTTAAAAAAATCAAATAATATCTCTGTTTTATAGATCAATTAAATAGTATTTGTGTATGGCCAATTCTTCTAAAAGTGCCATCTCCTTAATGTTCTGAGTAAATTTCGGTTAACAAAATAACACAGAATACACTGACTGACGTTTCGAGTCCTAAAAACTGGTTCTTGTCTGTAAGTGTAAATTTAAGGAGACTTCGGTCTTCTAAAACAACAATTAATCCTTCATTGATTTTTCTTTCCCTATTTTGATATTACCTCGGCTTTTTAATTATTAATCAAGTTAATTTAATATCGAGGAAAATAGAAGTATAAGCGAAACACCCCTGTAGAAATAACTATTTAGGGACACAACCTAAGACATTGCTTAAACAGACCATTTGTACTAATTATGAGTATACATTCGCACATTTTGTTATGCTAATCTCAGCTTACATTTTGATTTTGAGTGTAGCAATAAAATGACTTTTTGATCCTGACCACCTATTTTATAGTTTGTGCTAAGTTTTAATTATCACATATATAATGTCGTTATAAATATTTGTCCCTTTTTGTGACTTTAGAGAACCTGGTAAACTTGAGACTGACTAAAGACAAATTGGAGATAATTTCATGACAAACATAAAAGGCGTCAGAAACACTATCATTACTTGAAATAAATCCAGTATACTCAATCAGCTCAACCTGAAAACGAGTCAATTTCCCCCAAATACCGAGACCCACTGGTCATCCAAAAAAGCACAACTTCCGCTTCTACGGTTATTTGTAGTCTAGTGTCGGAGACATTTCCGCCCCAGGACAAAGGGTGGTCACTCTCTTCGACTGGTGAACAAGGGGAGGTGACCATCACATGATGAATTGTAAGGAAATTTGATCACTACGAGTTGTCGCCTAACCACCCGATCATTTCACAGCGGTCGCCCAGTTCAGAATTCAGTCAGACAACTCAATTTCCCGACCCCCCAAGGCAAAGTGCAGATGATTGGGGTCCTAGAAGAATACAAAACAGTTTTGTTTATTGTGAACTAGAGACGTGAAGACAAGGAAATATCCTTGACGTCAAGTAAATTTAATATCGTGCTATAAAATACCAATTTTCTCTATATGTAGTATTTTTTCAATAACCATATCCATACACATTGTCATAACGAGATTTGTGATCTAAAAATAGTTTTCCGCCCAATTAAAAAAATTAAGGGTCTTTTAAATATTCTATTGACTACAACCACAGAAAAACCTGTCAGATATTTCATTTAATTGGTCTTTAAAAACGTTTCATTCACCAACTCTCCAGTCTTCAGCGAGTATTCGATTTTCATCAGTCAAGCGATATGTTCAATTGTGGAAACATCAAACAAGGAACAGGACGGTCCTTTGTATTTACAGTCAACGAGTTATCGATATTAGGTTTCTCAATGGCCGTAGCCTATTTGTATTTTCTTCTCTCAACACCTCATATATTTTAATTGATTTCTAGTGTGTTTTTTTGAGTGATTAGGGTTGTTGTATTCTAGCATCTGTCGGATATAATTGAGCGTTTTTATCGACGTCGCAATAATCAATGTTTATTGGCGAGACTAGTGTTTGTTTTAACCGTCGAGATGTGAAAGTTGAGAGTCTTTATTGAGTAAACCCTTAATCCTGCGTGTAGACTTATGCTTAAGTAAATGTTGTGTGTTAGAAATATAAATAATCGATGTTTAGAAAATAGAAAAATAATACGACAGTTTCTATGTTTTCGATGTCTTTTCAAAGTAAGAACGAAATTGTCGTCTTGTGGAGGATTGGAGGCAGTGAGGGGGCGTCTCTCTCTATATCTCTCCTTCTTTCTCACACCGAGTTTATAATCCTTAATCATTTTTAAGTCGGTGTTTATATCTGCTGCCTTCCACGTCTTAAAAAGACGTCACCACTACTATAACATAAGGGTGGGTCAGATTGTACTCTACATAACTGTGTGGTACAAGTAATTTGATAATCAAATCCGAGGAAATCTGGGATCTGGCAAAATGTTGATTGACGAGAAAGCGATCGAATTGAGAGCAAACAAGAAGGGAGACCACTAGGGATAACGATGTCCCAAAAGAAGACAATTGGACAGCCAAGATGACAGTCCAACTTCCTGTTTGCTGACTGGGTTCCTATAGCTCTTGGTCAACACTGACCGCATCACGTTAAGTCTACAACATGTTTCCCGTCCGGCACGACCAGATTGTAGCCCGGGTACGGACAACATGTCAACTCCCGGGATATTCCTGTTTATCTAGATTCGTCTGTTATCGCTAACCCAATCAAATATTCAATTAAATTTGACTCGAAAATTGATTATTTTGCACGAAGCGGCTTTTCTTGAATTTCAAAAAAATATTGGTTTTGTTTGACTCGTTTGAGATGTTAACTAAACCATGTGCTATGGTTTGTCAATGATTTCTTTATTGCATTACCCAAGTCGTATTTTTTAATACTTATTATATTACAGGGTTGGTTTCTAAGCTCTAAGGTTACGCCAACAATGATTATGGAAGTGTATAATTTGTTTAAACACAATCGTAATGGAATAAGGTTAAGTAAACGGCGAAACCTACATGACAACTCCAACAAACAACATGAATGACAGTGTAAAGAAGTGAATGGTTCGGTTTAAAAAAGTTTAAGCCAATTCGCAACTCAAGAAGTATATTTCTAAACCAAGCTGAGTATTTCACGCGTTTTGATTGGTTAATCAAGGTGTTTAAATTCACGTTAAAGTCAGACTATAAGATTGAAACCCGTCAAATCAA
>JAUUEB010500717.1:0-18392 GCA_032362205.1 Clione limacina
TCTTTTTGGCTGTCCATATTTCCTTTTTAATACTTTTGGTTAAGGCAGTCAACGACTCAAAATCTTTATTTTTAAAAGCAGTTTGTTTAGAATGTAAAAGTTCTTTTATTTCTTTAGTGACCCATGGTTTAGAGTTTGGATAAACTTTTATTTCCTTTTCAACAGTGACTACATGCTCACAAAAACTGACATACCCAGACACAGTGTCACACAGTTCATCCACGCTTTCACACTCTGATGTAAACAAATCCCAGTCGGTCCAGTCAAAACAATCTTGTAACCTCTCAACACACTCAGGGTCAAGCACACGAACTTTCCTTCTCTCAATCTTATTTCTTTTCAAAACAGGAAGATATTTTGGTCTAAGTAAAATCATATTGTGATCAGAATCACTAATAGGGGCAAGCGCTGTGCATGAATAAGAATTTTGAACATTGGAATAGAATAAATCAAGAATATTGTCTTTTCTTGTAGGTACATCAACATACTGATAAAAATTTGGTAAATGGGAGTCCAAAGTACAATGATTAAAATCTCCTGTAATAAAAACAGCCGAATCTGGAGACTTAGTGAGTTGGTCGTTTACAAATTCAGAAATAGTATCCGATGCCGTGCAGTAGTTGGCATCAGGGGGTATATAAACTGCATCGAATAAGAATTTTTTGTCTTCATTGTGCAACTACCGTTGACCTTTCAGTCTAATAGTCGACTAAATCTTGGCGAAACTAAGGTAAATAACAAGGATAGCTCCGAACCTCGTCAAAAATTGTTACTTTCATAAGAAATGCACAAAATCCTTACCGTCTTCTGCGACAGTCGTCTGTCGTAGGTTCGCAACCCATCGCCTGTGATTTCAGTGAATATCTGACATATTTTCACCGTCATAATATGGAGTCATAATATTATAAGTGATAATATAATTGAGTATTTATTTGAAAGTAATTTATAAAAACGAATTGCAGTAAAACACAAATTTCACATACATCAACTTGCACACACTTATATTCACATACTAAGACACTTATGCAGAAAACTTATGAACGATCTAAACAGGGAGTAAAACTACTTACGGTACGCAAACCTCCTGTATGTTCCCAATGACCTGTTTACCAATCATAATGACTGCGAGCTGTTGGGCAAGTTCCATCAGACAACTTCCGTTTGTACACTGAAATATAAAAAATATCTTGTTTTTAACACGAACTATACATTTCCCTAGTTTTGTGAGTGCTAGAAAGAGTTTTGTTTTAACAAACATTATTCAACTTTATTTTCCAAAGACACTATTGTTGTTCGCTTCAATTCTTGTACTAGTTCATCGGTCTAAGGTCAAACCTTGCAATTTTGGAGATCAAGTTGTAATTGTGTTGATTTTTGTTAAGAGAGGTCAATTGAGTGATAAAACGTTGTTTTTACAAAAATGGTACTTGGGCAACTCTAGCTATAGCATAAATTCAAGATGGCCACCGTACGTTTTCGGTTCATCATCATCATCCTATCTATGATTATTTGTACGGGCCGGGATTAATCCTCTACAGAGGGTAGGGCCCGCTTGACTTGTCTCAATCTCCTACGCCAAGCTAGGCGGTCACAGGGGTTTATGGCATTAATGCCCATCACAACCCGATCATTCCCCACGCACTCTTCCCAGGTTTTCTTAGGCCTAAAAAAAAAGATGTGCCATTTTTTTGTTATTGAGCCAATTAGGTTTATGAGTATACTTTGGTGGATAATGTTTGAATCTGTGCTGACTCTTACCATATTAGTGTAAAAAGGCGTCAAGCCTTAAAGCTTATCAAATTGTGATAATTCTTTCTGTTAGCAAATATTTTTGTGTAAAGCAGTAACTAATCCAAAAATCAGTCCTTGGATTAGGTCTTGACTATGTCGACTGTGTTGTCCACACTTATGATTAGCCTTCTTCTGTCCTTGGAACTCTGAAACACAACAAATAAGTAACTATGGTAATAAACAATGACAAGAAAATTATATTTTTGTAATTTTTGTTTATTTCTTTATCTTTCTTCTACTCCTCATTTGTATGAATAAATTACTGCCATCGCATCATGATGACAACACAACAAAATCAACACATGTCATATGATGATAGCACAACAATGACAACATAACACAATCAATGTCATTAAAGACAACAATAAATACTGGTGATCAAAGTCATGATATCAAGTGTAACGTTATATATATAGTAGTCAATAGGAAAACATTGCAGTATCATTTATAAGAATGGGAGAAGTAATGGAGTAAACAGATGAGCAAAAAGATGAATGAAGAGTAAGAAAAGATTGAAAATTGATTTAAAATTTCTTAGAGAGAACAGTGTTTTTGTTTCAAGTAGACATGTTATTTGAAAGAATTTTGATTGATAAAAAAGTTTATAATTTAATTTTGAATTTAAATTATTAAAAAAAAGTGTATAAGAGGAGTCAAAGGAGAAAGCAAGATAGGATTAATCATGTGTAGGGGGACAGCCCGTTGTAATGGGTGGAATGGGGCACATATCACAGACTGAAGCTATTTACATGACTAGTTTGACTAGATGTGCTCAGAGACATTCTTCAATGGGAATGTGACACACTTTAGATTTTATGTTCAAAAGATTATCAGATGGTAAAAAATAAGCAGTTTTTGATGAAATTAACCTTTGAATGTTTTTGTTGAAATCTGTATTTGCTGTTTAATAGATTCATTGCTTTAATAATTAATTTGAACTTTTTGGAATTTCAAACTTTTCTTGTCTTTTCCCGAGTTATGGTTTTGAAATGAATGAATTATCGATTTAAATAATAAGTACAGTATTTACATTCGTTATTAATTAAACAAATAGAATAGCAACCAAAATATATTACCTCATATATAAACATATACAATTTCTTTGAGAATGGTTCATACAAAAATGTTTATTTACAGTGGTAATGATATGACTAGATTTGGTATTTCAGATCGGGTAACAAGAATATAATTCAATGCTCCTGTCTGCCATGATATATTAGAATTAGAAATACATAAACATTTTCACCGACGTTCAATCTCTTGTGCTGCTCACGTAGTTTCAAATTAGCAATATATATATATTACATAGGCATCAGCATATAATATTATGTTGACTAGAGAAATTAGATATATTAGTTTATTTTTCCTTTGTTCAAATAAATCATGTCGAAATGTAGTGCGAAAATAACAAAGGAAAATAATACTGTTGGTTAAAGACTAGACAGGGACAGTCAAACATGTTCAAGAAAATAATAAATATGTTGCCTTAATTATTTTTAGTAGTAAAGTGTCAAGCTCAAATGGCTGTTGTAACTCTAAATGTAATTAATAAGAATTTAAATTTTAAAATGTTCTTACTCTCAAGGTGTAAGTCAGATACAGAACCTAAATTTAGCAGAATTTATTAAATATGATAAGAGAACTGCAGTAAATTTTCCTCATATTTTTGTTCGTAATTTTCATTAAAATGTATTTATTTTATTAGATTTTATATCATTTTCAATAATACTGGGTTTAGAATAATGATTAAACTGTTTGACTGTGTATGACTAATGTACACGTTCAAGTGAAGCAGCAATATACATGTACACAAAGTATAGAACAGAGACTAGTGAGTTCACACTCATATATCCACACATGATTGAAGCACCATGCACACGCACAGAAACATATTTTCTCTTATTTACAATATATGTATGTACACAAAATCTCCAGATACAAAAAGCAAAGCCCTAGTTAAATAACTGTACATAATTACATCAGTATTGCATCAGAAATAAAAGTTGTTAATAAATTAAGTGTTACTTGAAAATAAAATATATACAACTTACTGCATCTGAACTCAACTCATTTTGTAGCTCATCAGGCAGCAACAGTTATGTAAGAATAATGTATGTCAAAAATGTAGTAAGCTAGATAAATTTGGTTTTATTGACAAATGGAGTCTGCCATACTTTATTTCCACTGTTTTAAGAACCCTTTTTTATGAAATTTGTGATATTGTTTAAATATAAAGTTTTGTGCATTATTTTTAAAAGAATTTAAGTTCTATAATAAAAAAGCTTAAGATGAAAACAAAATATTTGTAACAACCAAAATACCAGTAAAGTGCATTTCTGACCAATAAAACAGATTGAGTTGGAATAAATTACTGTTACAGATGTAGTTTTAATTTGAGTGATTTGTGATGTTAAATAAATATGGATTGGGGGTGGGAATGTTTTCAGGCTGCCAGTGCTCCATCACTTTTTGAAGCTTTGTGTTGTACACAGTGGTCAGACGGTCAAAGCTCTACGACCTTTGTAATCATGAGCAATTTATACATTGAGTAGTGCATAATATTGATTGAAATGTGTGAATGTTTAAGGTATTTTGTCATTGTTTGTGATATTTTCATTTCTTTAATGTGCAAAAGTCGTTTTTTTCAAAACATAGTTTTTATTAGCAAAATAAATCATCAAAAAAATATCAATGTGACTCCCATTAATAAAGTGAAGGAAAGCTGTGTAGCTATATATATTAAATCATCAAATTATCTTCATATTCATTTTGTACAACAAAAAGATAAACCAAAGAATTAATAAAACAACTGACTAGTTGCACATATTAATCAAAGAAGTAATAAATTAAATTGAAACATAACTCAAAACAACTGACTAGTTGCAAACATAGGCAATGCTATGACAAATAAATAAATAATTTATGGAATTGCAAAAATTAATACTAATGCCATTATTCAACATGAAAGCTTATGTAAACAAACATCATCAATCTATACTGTGATCAAGGAAACTATCAAAGCAATGTAATCTTCATGTTACAAAAGTTCATATTCCAATCAATGTTTTCGGTACAAGTCATTTTTGAGTCTGTATCAGTTCAGGTGTAGGCTGGAGACCACCATCACAGCTTTCAGTCAATATTTGTGACTGGCTCAGATCACTTAAATGTTGAGGGACGTATGTCACTGATTTTATGGCACATGTGGAATCTTCAAGACAAGTCTCTCTCAAGAAGAGTGTGAGAATAGCTTATTATTATTGTGAGCTGTTAAAAGTAAAAGTTTTTCTGTCAGTTTACATGACACTTGACTTGCTGGGTCAGCCTGTCTTATCACTAATCAAGTGAAATGACCTTGAGGAAAAGGGGCATCAGATGGGAGGACTGCAACCATCAAATTTGCTCTTGTTGCAGCAACAGTCAATGTTGCTGCTCATAGAATCATCCCAGCTGTAGAAAATGACTGTTTTAGGCAATCATATCTGAATGCAGAAAGTTTATCTTTGAAGATTTCCTTCAGCAATAGTTGCTATTATTTGGCAATGATCCATGTTGTGTCTCGTAGAAGTCGGTACTGCTGCGGAAAGCAGGGTTTCTGATTTCCAGGACCTTCTCAACTTTGTTGTAACGACGTTCTTTGTACCATTTAATGAGCAGAAGAAGCAATAGCACAACAAGCACCAAACTCAGAGTACCAATCACACCTCCAGCAATGGCAGCAAAGGGTAGGGAATTGCTGCTATGACTTGAACTTCTGTACAAAGGTACTGTACTCCTAGGATGTTTGTATGGCCTCTGAGTTGTACCTGTTCTAGTATCATCATTATCACTGGCATCTTTTTGCATACCCTCCAACTCCATTTTCCTTCGCTCCTGCTCTTCTGCTACTTTGTCTTCGACATTTGGAGGTGATACCATGGATGTTGGTAGTGGTGGGTAAGCTGAAAACAGAAAAGAACAAAAAATGTTTATTATAAGAACAGAAAGGGTTATTGTATAAAAAGTTTGTTTTGTATAAATATACTTGCATTAAATAAATGTAAGGAATAGATGAATTCATATTGCTTTATAAAATGATATGAACATTTTACAATTTTAAAATCTTACAAGTTATTTAATGCTGCTTTTAACTAAATTTTTACCTTGTTGGTTCATATTAAATTGCTTCTGTAACTCTTTGGGCTTCAATATTACTATGGTATACGAAGTTTACTACTATTTGACTAGTTTATAAAAGCTCCGAGTCTTACCTTCATAATGGAGCCAGAATCCTTTGCTGCGACCTGCACTTGTGGATTTGAGCTCAATGCGCAAGAAGTTTGAGTGCATGTTGTAGCTGTTGTTGCTGCGCTTGCCACACAGTGTGATACTGCGAAGCTTGTCATTGAAGTAGAGTAGGTCTGCACAGTCTGCACTAGAACGGGCCTCGAGGTCCATGTCAATGATGTGCAGCCTCAACTGTTGGGATGGGTGGACTAAGACTGTGGTGCTGCACTTTCCAGGATGATGATAGTTGGATGGGAAATTTGGTGTCTTAATATAACCGCTCTGGGCAGTCAGTTGTTCATGGCTACAGATATCGCTTACACTGCTAGCTGTGGACGACATAAAAAGAAATGATTTAGAACATTGTGTCATTTTAATTGTTGATTCAAGACTGAATGATACATTGTTTTATATACATTTAGTTGTATAGATTTGGCAAGTCTGTCAGGTGTACTTATAAAACAGAACGAGTCGTGAAAGCTTGATGTCTTGATGTGGATGTCAATGCTTTCCGAGTTCAGACAATATTGATATTTAGGTAAGGTCAAGTCTACCTGTTGCTCTTTGGTATTTAGAGCCACGGCCATTTGTGTGACATGTAAATATGTTTTCCGTTCACCGTTTGTTAGCAAATAGCAACAGAAGTTTCACTAGAAAGTCTCATGTTACTCTCTTCCTTTCAGCACATCAAAGCTAATTTAATATATTTTTTGCCTCATCTTGTATTTAATAAAACAATAATCGAATGTTCGCGCCGTGTGTTATCAGTTATGACATTTACAGATTATATACAAACAACTGAGAAATATATTTGTAGTTTTGGCGGTTCTTTCCGCGCCAGATGTAAGTAAATAAACGAAGTTATTGAAAAGCCAGATGGTGCTTGTTGTGCGATCATTGGGCAAGGAATTTAAGATACACGAACATTCGCCCCAAGGGCCTAGTTATCCTTATTTTTACGTGTCTGAATTTGATGTAGGGCGTCTAAATTTAGTAGAGTTTTCGTGAAATAGTGCCCCCTCCCATTCACATTAAAAACATAGTCTGGATTATGCAAAAGCACCGCATGTTTAGAAAGAAGTATAACTTCCACTGAGGTATCATTAACTTCACTTTATTTTTCATAAATCATGTTTCGGCTTTCTACCCTTTCCACGTACGTTATCACGGACAAATTCCTTTACAGCAATTAAATCAAGGCAACACTCAATTCTCAACTGCAACAACCTTCACCACTTCCGTGCATGTTTTTAAAGTCTACCTTGAACATCATTCCGACGTGTCTGTTTTTGTGCTAAAAGGTAATTGTTAACGGCTGTTTGGAATTTTACACCGAACCTTTGTTTAAATTTGCGTTCGTTTGATGATATTGTGTGAACATGTATCTTTTAGTTTTTAGCTCTCACGTAAAGTGATGGATTCTGTCATGATATATTGCTTTCGAAGAAGAGGATTATGAGAGAGAGAATAGTCCGATCAAATTTGTTTGAGACCATTATTTGTGTCATTTGGTTGTTTACAGGGTTCAATATTTTTTTTACCGAAGGGACCCACAATGTGGAAAGGGACAGTAGCAACAAATCTTGATATAAAATGCAACAATGTCATAGAAACACATCAATTCAGGGATATGTCATGAAACAAATATGAACATTGTGTATGACAGACAACTGTTCAGATGAGACAACTGTTCACATTGACACTGCACTAGGGCATTGTGTGTTACATGAATGTCTGTTATACATGTCACACATTCTCAACCCCACTATTCGAGTACTACAGGCAAGCGTGCCATGCAGGTGTTGACCTTCAGCGTGCATGCGCCGTCAACAATCTGGAGGCCAGCTTCAGGTACTATCACTTTTATAGATTGTGGAAAAAAATCGGAAAGAAAGAAAAGAAAAAATCACTAAAGAAACAATGGGATAGAGATGTTTACAGGTATCTCTAGTCATGTAATGGAAGGAATTGAATCATGGTGAACCGTTGTAGTTTTTTATAACTTTTTTCTCTTCTCCTATTTTATCTCCATCTAACCGCAAGATGCACCCCCTAGCATAACAAGATAAAAAGGAAAAGGTCGGGAGTAGGTCGAACAAATGCAGGTCAAATGATAGGATATATTTCATAAACAAATGCATTACCGTGATCTTAGCAGCTTCTCTAGCAAGGTGCAGAGAAAAAAGGTAGTTGTTGAGCGGGGTGATGTATCGTTTGATTGAGAGCAAGTGCTCACCCAATTTATATCTATCTTTAGCGGTTGGTGTTTTGCGCATTTAGCCCAGCTGAACAAACACGTCAGTGGCTGTGATACCATTTCTTTCTTCACCCACTTTTGCCACTTGCCAACTTCCTCGTTGAGTTGTTTATAACCATGTTGTGTTTCTTATCCTTACTCTCTTTCTATCACACACGTGTATACATATACACTATTAATATTTTAAAGGGCGCCATGATAAAATAAGCCTCTTTGGTCATGTCATTTTAATCTTTCTTGTGAACTGTATTTTTAACGTACTCGTCTTGGCAGGTGTTTCAAACACAAGCTTGTGGTGAGTTTCGTGAAAACTGGCGACATAGGCTTGTCTGGTCTAGTGCATATAATGGTACAAATATGGCAGAAATGTTGTAATTAGACAAATAATTAATGAGGATGCGAGAGTTGTTAGATGTACTCACCATCAACGCATGTGTACTCCACTTGGAAGTAGTTACTCCTTTGTCCACAAGCAGGCAGGTTGACGCCCCATTGACCAGTAGGCATGTTGATGCTGCATTTCTGCTGACCAACACAGCTGTAATGTACATGGTCGTCCATGGTGCAGCCATCTCCACCATTCTCTTGCATCTCCTCGGCTACCAGGTGACACTGGCTGCTCGGACTGTATCCGTAGAAAGTCCTCTTAATGTGGAGCATATGTCCCTCGCTGCATTGCAACTCAATTGTGCGGTTTGATGGGGCAAAACATGCGGACTTGCTCTCACCTGATGAAGTAAATAAAATATATATTATTATAAGCTGTCACATTAACATTTGAGAAACAAGGAATAGATACGTAGTATTGTAAGCTAGGATAAAAGGAAATTAAAAAGATGGCAAAATAGCGAATCTACTGGTAAGGGAGTAGGCATGTGAGTGATAGATGTGGACCCCTTTCTTGACATTAACAACTCTTGTTTTGCTTCCGTATGCCACAAGACACTGACTGAATAATTGATGACACGAGTCTTGACCTGGACAAATGACACCAGAGTCAAAAAGTCCCTTGTGTTAATTTACGTTGTAGAGCTCTGTGATTGTATTGATTGTTGGCTCGTCCTTTTAACAGTAGGTTTAGAGTTGTTGTGTGTACATGTGGTGTGTGTCTATGTCGTGTCTGTGTACATGTTTAGAAACTACCAACAGATGTCAAGTGACTCACCAGAACAGGTTTGGAGAAGAGAGCTGGCTACTAATAGCATGCTGATGACAAACAGGCACGGGCTGGTCTCATAAGATGACATGATTCTTCTTGGCAGAACAGATGGTCAAGATATTAGATGCTGTCACAACGATATCAACGTTTGGCTAGTCTGCAATATAAAAAGAGATATACATTATTATTAAACACTAGAAATTGTTAATGTACTAAGATGTTTTCACCAATCAATACAACACATATGTTCCTCTAAAAAAAATCAGGTTTCTTATTCATGCTTATAGCATTACATCTGCGGTCTGTGTTTTGAATCTTAAAATCAATTTATGTGTCGACCATCTGTCTAAGAAGCTAGCCTCGCCATCGATCCTCGCTCGCTCATAAGACGATTTTGGCGATATTCCCCTCTTCAGGCTTGTCATCCTTGTCAGATCTAGATGCAATCTCGTCGCTACTTGTGTCTGTTGTCTTTGTGAGCATCCCATCCATCCCATCTCCTTCCCTGTTCATACCATAACCCAATCTGGACCGTCAATATCGTACTGTTCAAACACGCGCCTATCACAGTTGAGCTGTCATCTTGTATGAGCGCTGTTGTCAATTTCTGAGTACACATCGCCGTGTCTCTGTGTAAATGTTTGTCATCAATAGCGACCCGCATCGGATCTTGTAAACTTGTTTTCAGGGAAATACTTAAACATTCAACAAGGCAACCTGTCACTGTACTACTTGTAGTTATTTGTTTAGTGGTCCCAGTCAAAAAAACACTCTGTTTACCCGATAACTTGTCAGGCGTTGTTTCTTAAAACTTTGCTCTCTGGTTCTTCATATCTAATATCAGTACCATTGCGATAGCTGAGACTAAATTCAATAAGTCTCAGTGGGGCGACAGATCGATTTATTTACTGAAATGTTGGGAGTGAGTGTAGTCTGACTCATTCACAGAGACAGGGGTTATACACTGATTGTTACTTCATTCAAAGAGTGACTTCAGTGATTTTGCAAACAACCAATTCAATGAACCTTATCGCGGAATTGATTTTGACTTCTCCTGTAGAGCGGTAATCAATATTTTTCGCTCTGCCTTTAATTGCACATCAACTCACAAGCAAACAGGAAATGTAAAGGGAGATTGAAGAATATTGATTTTACACAAACATTTAACAATCGCCGCCTGTGAATGCTTTATGACAGCGTTTGCTAACATTTGATTATTTGAATGTCCTTGTTTCTTTTTGTAAAGAATTGTTCATATTAAATGCAATGACAATATGTCCTCAAATATTTTGATTATGTGTTTTAACAAATCTATGATTTCCCTTTAATTACAATGAGAGAGATAATAAGGGTGTCTGGTATAGATTATTCTTCATGTTAAAATGTATATGATACAATATCATTAGCCACTCAATTAAAAACTTAGACTATCATTCAATCTTGAGTAGACAAATGTTGCAATTGACTTCAAAGGATTATTAGACTTGTCTGAGAAAGTTAGATTACAAGTTTGTTACATTCTTATCTGACTTGGGCTCTGTTATCGGATTTTATTCCATTAACAAACTGTAAAACTTGGTCAAGTTCTTGAGAGTAGGGTCACTTGACAAGGATCAATTTCCATGACACCAGGTGGCCAACAGGTCACATCAACATAGCTAGGTAAGTAATAGCAGAGCTTCTAGGCGCGGCATTCCACCTGCCCAGGTGTGTCTAGTACCAGACCCGAACATTGTCTCCCTCCCCTGACCCTAACTTTCTGGCACAATTTTACTTTTATCTGTTTTTACCTTTCTAAGACCGGACCGTGGGAACTTGGCCTTACCGCCATTCGTTCGACATAAGTAAATCGGAAAGATAATAGAAAAGGGAAGGTGAGAAGGGGAGCGGAAAGTGATTTAGTATCTACTCAGAGAAAATGGAACAGATAATGGAATGTGGTGTTTTGATGAGTTTGAAGGTTTCAAGAGATAGTCCAGGTAGGACCAGGTAGGCGCATGCTGGGGTCTGGGCGCGTACTTTGAAATAATGCAGACACATTTACATTGGTAGTTGACATTGGTCCCCTCTGGCTGTGCCATTAGTCAACTAGGGTTGCTACTTGCATCTAGAAACATTATTTACCAGCGTCATGTTTCACTTGACATTTTGAAACACATTGTGCATCAACACATCAATGTCATGTTTTAAGGTCTATCAAATATAAAGATGATTGAAAACGTATCTGGCGTGATTTCTATTTCACAAAATTGATTTGACACATGACTATTGAGTCAATCAAACTGAAGCAATGTTGTCGATGCTCATCTAGAGTTACCTCACGTGGCATCACACACAAGGAAGATATCTGTTAACACTTATAGCTTGGTACATTCTTTGGTGCCTCATGTTCTTCACAGTGAGCGAGCAGTTTACCTCCGATTCGTGATTTGTTTACTCGTGTTTTTATGTCGGCACAAATTGATTTCCTATCGTTCGTAATAATATATTATCGTCTTAATTATTATCATTATGACCTCTGAGTAAACACCTATTATATGCCAATGTTATGAAATATCATAGCGATGAACGGATGCTCGTAGTTCGAAAATATATGTATAGGTAAACGATCCAATTAAAATTGTTTTATTCCCTTATCCAAGTCTTATTTCAATACTTGTTAACAATTTTGGTTCGACAAAAAGGCAATTAAAATAAAGGAAGGACGTAATGGATTTTTCGACAGTAGGTGCATGTTATTACGTTAAAACGGGATTGTTCTTTTACGTGTTTACTCATGTAACTGTAACCGCGCCTCGTCGACCTTGTAGACGAATAATTGCCAACATTGGAGACGATTGTGTTTTGTTTTGCCTCATTAATTATATAGAATAGAGTTAAGAGAACGGGTTGTCTGGCGACAAACACTTATTTGATTGAACTGTGATAATTTGAAAGACAGTAAGTTGTTAAGGTATTTTGTTCCGCTCAGTTACTCGTGTAAATCCAAGTGAGAGAAGACGTATCCAAAATTGTACAAATATTAATGCAAAGACATCCAATTCATTGTGCAAACAGATTTGTTAGTTTAGTATTAAATAAAGCTATATGGTGAAAACAATATATATAATAGTAATTAAAAGAAGAGTTTGCGGGGCCTTATGTGGTAATCGTCTGTCTTTGTAAATATTATCATGGCATTTGCTATTTTTAGTGAACTATAATCGTCAGTGGTATCAATTTAAAGTAAGCTGTTGACTGTTAACGTGGTCATACTTTATCAATATGTAAATCAATGTAGTTATTTATAGTAAATTTTCACTCACCTCAATGTTGTTTAGTTAGGTTCAGGTTTTCTTGTATCACAACTAGAAGTATATCTCTCGATGTGCTCCTCTGACTGGGTATCAAATCTGTGTGATATCTGAATGTTGTATACAGAAGTGATATCGTGACGTAAATCGATTAATCCGTTAGAAATAAGCAGCTGATACTGTAAACATTAATAGAAAACAGTCGTCTGAAATTATTGAAAACAGATGCGATGGCAGGTTTCACTTATCTACGTGCGCTGAAAATAAGTATGGCAGGCTATCCTCACAAACACATGATCATCTTTAAGATGTGCACGCAAACATCACCCGAAACAGCTGACTGAGCGTGCGTCCTCCGTAGTAAAATGTAGTAAAAATGTAGAAGAAATAGATCGTAAAGGTGAGTGGTTTTGGCAAGCACAAACTATACAAGACACACCGGTATCCAAGTACACCTTTCAGGTAAGTCGTGTCACTCGTACTGATCGGCTCGTGCCGTGGTTCGGGGATTTTTATCTCCTTGGTCGCGTGCCGTCGAGGCACGCTCCCTAGCGTAAATTACACCCACCCCCCTATCCGCTTTCTTTCACCGACCCCGCCAGACGAGGCACTTTGGTCTGTCGACTAAAATTACCTCTATTTTCGTTCGAGCCGGGTGCCTTGAACCAACCCCGGCATACCCTACCCTGCTGGCTGAAAAGAAAGAAAACCGAAACCATTCAGCCACCCGATAATTCAATTTCGACCCTTTTTTCACCCCCAACTTTTCTTTCATAGTAACAACAGATGAGTACCCTCACGCGCACCCCGAAACGACGACTCACCACCGACAAATAGTCTTTTCAATCTTTAGTATTTAGCGCCGGAACACAACTTTTTTCTTCCTTTCTTTCCTATCATTTTTATTTCAGTGTCTTTTTTATGTGTGAGTATTGTCTCTTTACTGTGAGGGTACCAGCTGTCCTCACCCTGGCTGCACGCGCCTTCCGTCGCCTTAACCTCTTTCTACAATGTCGTCAGGATGTTTGTCTCTGTCTGTTTTATTGGCGCGATTTGTTTTCATTTCCTCCTTCTGTTTTTAATCTTTATCATCCATTTATTTTTCGCTCCCTTATTTTCCTTATAAGTCTTGATTTTTTTCATCCCTCCTGAATCCTTATTTTTGTATTCCTTAAATTCATCTCCTTTTCTTGCTTCTTTTACTCTTTTTGATGGTTATTTTGGGGTTCTTTATCTTCATAATAGTGTCTTATTTTTCATATTAAACTTTTAATCTTCCTCTTTTGTTGGTGTTTTTATATAAATATGTCGTCTTTTGTTCATGTAACAAAATAGTAATTATATCTCTTTAAGTTTATTGGATTTACTTGTCTTTAAGTGACCTTTTAAATTTGAGACTAGTCTACATGTGCAGTTTAACTTTTAACGTCCTCCCTCACACTAATAGGTAGATCTTTAGTTGTTATGTTCTTACCCACCCATAACGGGAAACGTTTAGTAAAATTGAAAATATTTTATGGTGGTGATGGTTAGAATACAAAAGAAGTAACTGAAGAATTAATGATAACAATTATAAGCATTTGAGAAAAACTAAATACAGACTAATTATATCTTGCATTATTAATTTGTTCGTATTTTCCCTTCGTCTTGTCTTTTAGTTTTATGATATATACATATAAGCTGCCTATATAAAAAATTAGGCAATTATTTGTATTATCTTTTAATTGCTTTAGAATTAAACAAACAAAAATTAACCTAAGGAAAATCTCGACTTTTCTAGATGATATGCAATATATTTTCGATGCTGTAGACAGATACCAAAGTGCACTCACCCCAAGACGGCGGGTGTTTACCTGCTCCTCTATTTGAAGTTTAAAACTAGTTGACGTGTGTTTTAATTTGTTATTTTTTGCTGATTTGCTAACTTGTGTTCGATTCATCATTGTCTTGATGTCTATGTTATTTCCCTTCCAAAATATATTTTTCTCAACCTTGTCAGTGTCAGCGCAAAGCGTTGAAGAGAGAAGCGGATTGAATGGCTTAATAGAAACAGGTGCTATTTAATGCATTACATATGATGGCATTTTGAATTATTTGTTACAGGTTAGAATCAAGTGATTATAAAAAGAGTATTTTACTATGTAAATCCAATGAACCTCGGCTCAATTTCCTGGTTTCAGGAACGAACTTTTTGTGGTTTTTATTTAAAAGCTATACCCTTGCCACATAAAATACAGAAATTTGAAAAAAATTGAGCCATTGCTATTTCTACAACTGATATTGGAAAGTTATCTCTTCTGTTAGAAGCCGCTAAATGGTCGGAGTATGCCAAGTTGAAAATTGGCTCTGTGGTAACAATGAAAATTATATTCTACCATAGACGAATTAATAAATAATAATAACGAATTAATTAATAATATATATATTGTTTGTGTATTCTACAAATTTATGTGCCTACATGCTCCACTTTTTATCAAAATTATAAAATTAAAAAAATAGCACACCATCACACCATAGAAAAATATTTCAAGGTTTTAAAACAGCCTTAATATCATCTAACCTTTTATTTTGGCCACAGGTGCTGATAAACAGTTTTTAATAACTTGATTCTAACCTTCAAGTTTGTATACGTTTAAATCGGCCAATGAGTAAGGTCACGTATGAGGTAAGGTGCTTTTATGATGCGAAGTTAGTCACGAACTACTGATCATTTGATTACTTTGATCACTTTGATTTACATTTTAAGCAGCACATTTATTCCGAAATCAGCGACACGTTAATGTGATAAAGCTATTTTTGCAGCTCATAATTTTGGAGTGAAATTAAAGTTTGATTCGAGAATATCTTTCTCTATTTTGTGTGTTTGGTATATTCTAAAGAAACACAACAAATATGCTAACTATATTCTATGTCCTCTCTAGCCTTTTAAATGGTACCAAACATTAACTGTTTATGCTTTCAGACAATCGATGATGATTCGATGCAGAAGTGTCCACTATTATGGACGCAACTGTAGTAAAATTAGTAATTTTATGAAATGGTGTTTAAGGATAAACATATATTTATTTTGTTAAGGACGAGCTCTGAACTCCTGTTCATAGTAACGTGTCGTTTATGTTAACCTATATAATATAAGCCCTGTGTTCTGACTTAAAGCAAAGTACACTATAAACACAGACAGGCACACATTAATCGTGTTTATTGATATTGGCAAGGGTTATTGTGACCGATATAGAGACACTATAAACATAGTGCACTATAAACACAGACACACGTTAATGGTATTTATTGTTATTGGGAAATGGTTATTGTGACCTGTATAAAGAAATACTACCTAACGGCTTATTCGTGTTGTAATGTTTCGTTCACAACATTGTTATATAGTAGGATCTTTTAAAATTAATATTTCTCGTTAAAAATCTGCTTTTAGACAAGTGAGCTTTGTAAATCATTCTTATATAAATGGGTAACATGATTAATTTACAAACATAAAAAATGTTGGTTTCAATGAACCGATAAAAGCAATTTTTAACGGATAGTAAAAATAATATGAAAGAAGACATCTTTCCACATTTTTGAAGTATTTTCATCAAAGGTTATACAAAAAACAACTAAATTGTTGGTAGCCTACTACCGTCGAAAGCTGTGCTTTTGTATTACAGTGTTTCAAACAAAATGTTATGTATAAATTAAAGAGATAAAGACGTGGTCAAATAAAACCACATTTTCCTTGCTTATGAATAAGCCATGTGGCGCTCATTGCTACAAGACGTCCAGGTGTAAATCGAGGTTACAGTCTAGATTTTCTCGAAATAATTCATCTTTGAAATCTTGGAGTTACCTACATTTAAAGGCGATCATATTATTTGATATAGGCACGTGTACACTTTTAATTTTTCACCTGTCTAGAACCCTCCCCCATCTATATTATTAGAAGTTTAAAAGTCAGAGACAGACGGCCAAAGTGAATGACCCTGTTGCGCCATCTGCCAGGGGGACAGCTGACACTGAAATTGCCCCCTGAAAAACTCGCCATCTGATTGGTTGCTGGATGCCTGCTGCTGGGCGGACGCCGGTACAGACGGCACGCGCCCAACACCAATTGTCCATTTTAAAGTTTTGTATTCTCAATGGATGTATCGCTATTCAAATATTCAAATACGATTTCCATTTTTCTTCTTTTCGTAGTTCAATCTGCTGAACATGATAATAAGGCGATTATTACAGTCCGATTCTAGACAGTCCGTGATTCATTTCATGTTTCCAAATGTCCTTGGTCTCGTGTACCTCAACAGCTGTCACGGTTGAGATAACACAAGGAAACAAAGACATAAACAACAGTTTGTTGTAAATAATTGTACTTCACTGCCCGGTCCTACGTCATATTATTATAACGTCATCATGTCTATATCTCGTTTACTTTTATTCAATCGTCATGCCTGTCACCTTCATGTCAGTCGATCAAATTGCCAATGTGTAGTGTGACGTCATTATACATGTCCAGATTTTCACTGCTGACACTCTCGAACTGTTTTCATTTCATGATTGTCTCTTAAATGACTTGTTACTTGTTTATAGGGTGCTTGTCAATGCTATGTCACTCTACGTACGCACACCACAAAAAAGAATAAAAGATCATACAGGTAGAACCGTAGAACCAGTAACATTTGTTGGTTGTTATTATCATATTAGATCTGTTATGCAGCTTAGTTCCATCTGTTACTTACTTTCTTTACATTTTCTATTTCTTTTCTTTGTTTCTTTATTTTAACCTTTGCGTTTGTTGTGTACGTTATTCGATTCTCTTTAACCTCTAATCTATAGGGCTCTGTTTCAGGTAATTTCTAAATCTTAGCGTTCTTCTGATAAGTACCTACATATTACGCATTTATTCATTATTTTTATATTTGGTTGATCGATCGATTGTTTTCTTACTTCATTATATATTATTTCCTCAATATATTCATCGCGTCTTTTTTATTTTATTATTTTTTTTATATCAACCTTAATTATTGAAACCATATAAATTAGTCAGCCAATTAGTACTTTACATAAATTCATGGTAACAAAGTCTCAAGTATACATATAGAATCATATTTTGATGATACGAGGGGGGCAAGAACAAGGCTATTCATGCGTCTTTGCCTTGTGTTACCAATTTAATAAGGATTATGACGTTTTCATTTAAAAGAACGACGTCTCTGCTGGGGTGTGGACAGTCGAATTGCCAGGTCCCTAAACGCTTAATTGGATAGAGCTTTTTGACACGCAATATGTGTCGAACCATTTCTTTAATGTACACCATGAGTGCCTAACAACTTAAGAGAAGGATATCAATACTCCATACTAAGGTATAGGAGATTCACCATTTCTGTCAAATTCAACCGATATTTAAAAAAAAAGAACGGCCTAGATAATTATTCAATTTGTAATTTTCCCTCCTATAGTATCGAGTATCATATATTTATTGAGACAAAGAAGTTCGAAACAATAATAATAGTGAGCTGTCTCTTGGCTAGAGGGGGGAAATGCAATATGGATAATGGTATATATTACTAGGGGGGGAATGAAAGGTTTCTCTGCATCCCCCCCATGACTCAACGGGACTTGATTTTTATTGATCCTT
>JAUUEB010500718.1:0-10341 GCA_032362205.1 Clione limacina
CATTTTTGGACAATAAAGTTGTATTTTATGTTATCTTATCTTATCTTACAAGTCTAGCTGCTTCTGAACACAAAATTTGCAGTATCTTCTCTTTTAATATTGTTTTTTAACTTAGGTTTAGCTCTATAAATGGAGGAGAGAGGTGTCCAAAATGTCGCGTCTATCTCGATCTCGCGGGCCTGAGACTCCATAATCCATAACCCGCTATCCACATTCTTGCACGAAGAAGCACATCAAACTTAGTAACACTTATGGTGAAATCATGCTGAGGTTGTTATTTAGAATTCAAGTAATACATTGAACATGATTTCAATCATAACTGATGCAAAGTACTGTGCTTTTTGTTAGGGAACATTGCCTTAATCGTAATGGTGCCAGACTTTAGGACACCCCGTATCTAAGTCGGTGGTTATAACTCTTTCTAAAAAATCAAGGCCTCTTAGTAATCATCGAAGCTCAGTTATAACATTACGCATTGCAAATACATGATGATTGTTGTTATATGAAATTCAACCTTTACGTCTCGAACACTTGACTGCTCACTCTCCTTGGTGGAATTAATTGTTATCTGATGTCATCGGTGTTTCATGTTAATATCTTAATTTGACTAGAGAGTTCGTGACAGTATTTATCAATCATTATCACATTAATTCACTTTCTAATCTGAATAATTTGCGGCCATTGGTGTCATCTCGTCTAGATTTGTTTTTCTATACGATCAAAACACCGTTAAGTCACGTGGCTATTGTTTATGACACGTGACCAAGGTGAGTTCAGTTCACAATAAGTGGAACACAGACGTGAAGCATTGTGTAATGTAATACTGTGATATATAAATAAGTTTTGGTAGCCTACAACTACAATGTTAGAACTATAATATGAGCTAGCTCCATATGAAACATACGGTCTCGCCTGTCTGAAAGAACTCTGAAATATTTGTTAAGACAGGGTTCAGTGATGAGACTGTTAAGGCCAGATATAAAACAGATAGATTCTCATCACCGCCCGCATCATGAATTTGCTTCCGCATTTTTTTTAAAATAAATATTTCCACAGTTTAAAGGCTTAAAAGGTGTTTCTGGATTGAACTTATTGAGTGCGCGACGAGTTTTTAGCGGTTATGAAAATAGAAAACTGGGAACCCTAGGGATTCAGACAGAGTAGGGTGTGGAAGAAATTTTAAAAAAATAGTAGACGCCCCGTTCTCCGAACGTGTAAAACAGATTTAAGACAGTCAAAAAAAAATAATGATGAAGATCAATAAAAAAAATTATCCCAACGTGGGGCTCGAACCCACGACCCCGAGATTAAGAGTCTCGTGCTCTACCGACTCACAGCTAAATGCAGGACGGGAACACGCAACGACGACGGCTCAAAATTTTTAATCTTCAGTAACGAAAAAATTAGACATTAAGTCAAAAAATAAATATCGCTACACGACCTGCAACACGTGAAACTATAAGAAAAGTATCACTTGTCGATCTAAAACTTCATAGGAAAAATGTGTATAGACCCTCCGTTTTTAACTTTCTTACCTCCATTATGATACGATGATAATAGAAAAAAGCCGCATGCCTCATTGGGTTTTCAGAAAAAAGTGAAGGTAATCTTTTTTTATCTTGCCTAATGCAGACGACTGTTATAACAACCCAACAGAAACGGCACAATCTTGCATCACGACAACACTCCCTATTCCTATTAATAGTGTATATCTATGCCCTATTCACAAAGCAAGACGTAATGTATCAGTTGTTGGACCGATTTAAAAGATAAGATGTATATTAGACGCCTTATAGCAAGATCTGATTCCCCGAGACTTTATAAAGATGTTTTCAAAGACCATCTTTGTTGTTCACCTTTAAATACCGGAAGTGCACTGACATAATTGTCGACATCGTCGAGTAGCCAATCATGTAATGTTTAAGGTCCTGTAAACATTGTATTTTCCTATCAAATTGTTTCTTACTGCCGATAGACCGAATTTTACTTATTTAACACAGTAATAAGTGGAAATGCATGTTTTGAAATCAAAAATGGTAAAGATGACGCAATGTATTTTGAAACTTTAAAAAAACTTAAAACAAACTATTAACGAAGATGTATTATGTATGTGGAATTATATGTTCTTAAAGCTAACAATCTGTACGATTATGTGGATATATGTGTGCTTAAAACAATCAATCAATAACGACAATGTTATGTATGTGAAGTGGAAGAATTTGAGTTTATAAAAACTATTAACATAAACGTATGTGGAAATATATGTGATTCAAACAGACTTAATATAATAAAGGTCATGTTAGTACAGTAGTAGATACGGGTGTCAACGAAACAGTTGGGACCTGTTCTTTGTTTAGTTGAAAACAGAATTTCTTTGAAGTTTTTTTTATAGCCATCGTTGGAATCCGATTTTAGCAAAAGAAATAAACCCACTTCATCACCATAAATTAATGTATTTCGTGGTTATTTTCCGTTGAAGTTATATGTGTAAAATTTAAAAATTCAATGTTATTATGTCTCCCTTTCCAACCGTTTTTACTAATTTATCTCTGTGCTCTTTTGAAGTAATTGAAGTAATACTTTTGGGTAACTTATTCGTTGAACAAATACAGACAATATTTTTTGTTTGTTTAACACAAACGCTTATACTAAAGTTTATTAAGGCAACAAATCGTGGATTTACAGTTGAATCGAAATATTCGTTGAAGGGAGTTTTGTTGAACACCGTATTTACTTTATCTGGAAACAATTGTGCTTGAAATAAACTATTGATACGATGATATGATATATGTGGAAACAATTGTGCTTGAAATAAACTATTGATACGATGATATAATATATGTGGAAACAATTGTGCTTGAAATAAACTATTGATACGATGATATAATGTATGTGGAAACAATTGTGCTTGAAATAAACTATTGATACGATGATATAATATATATGTGGAAACAATTGTGCTTGAAATAAACTATTGATACGATTATATAATGTATGTGGAAACAACTGTGCTTGAAATAAACTATTGATACGATGATATAATGTATGTGGAAACATTTGTGCTTGAAATTAATTATTGATACGATGATATAATATATGTGGAAATATATTTTATTAAAACAATTGACTAAGATAATTTAATGTATGTCAAGTCGAAATGCTTAATTTGTATCAAGTAGTTTAATACAGGTAATGCAATGTATGTGAAGATATATGTGAGCTTCAAACAAACAATTGCTTAAGATATTGTGATGTATTTGGAAAAATATGTATTCTTTAAAAAGAAAAGAATAATAAAGATTATATAAATAATATATATTATAAAAGCAAACAAATAATAAAGATATTGTTATATACGGGGACATATTTGTGCTTAAAATAGACACTTATTTGGATTATCTATTATTACAAGTAATTGATACAACAGATAATGTTATGAAAGTGAAAATATATTTGAACATAAAATGGACAATTATTTATGATAATGTGACGTATATGGAAATTTCGGAGTTTAAAAGATTCAAAGGAATAAAGTTAATCTTATGGACATATGGAAATATACGTGCTTAAAATGAATTAAATATATCACTACTGCAATGTTATAGTTATTAATATGTGTGCTTAAACTTAAGACAAACATTTTTAGTAAGGAACAAAGTTAATGGAAATGTATGTGTTTTAATCGATAATAAAATGTATATTTAAATATACTTGCTTAAAAGCTTCAACCAATACAGATAAAACAAACAAATAATTTAGATACATTTATGGCTTTATACATAAGGGCTTTAAAACAAACAAAATATAAAAAAATATTTTCTGTATGTGTAAATGTATGTGTTTAAATGAATGATAAAAACAAATACATTATAAAGATGCTGTATTGTACCATGGAAATGTATGTGTTTTAATCAAACGATCACTAAAGATCTAATGTATATATAAGTATATATACTAATGTATATATGGAAGTATATGTGATACATACCTAGAATCTATAAAGATAAAAACAATCAATGAATTTGGACAAAGTAATGTAGGTTAAAATATAAGGGCTTAAAACAATCAAATAAAAATGAATGTTTATATGTGTGTGGAAATATGTGTGTTTGAACAAATGATAAATACAAATAATGCATGAACCCTATGTGCTTTAAAGAAAACATTTTGATGTATATGGGAATATTTGGACGTAACCTAAATTATTATAAAGATAATGTATATTGAGTATTTTATCCATAACAATTTAAAAACAAAGTATATGACACGTACATAGTCATAGTCACCGTCCTCAAAATGGACAATAACAAAATAGATTGTAAATGAACATGCTTTGGTCCTAACAAACAAGTGTCAATCATAGATAGCTACCTATTAATATTGAATGATAATGTTAAATGACATAATTGTATGAGTTATGACGTATGGTTATAATGTAGACTGTTCACCAAAGACAACATATTAATGTGGACATGACTATGAACAAAATTAACAATAAAGAAAGGACATGACTATGAACAAAATTAACAATAAAGAAAGATAATGTATGTGAGGACATAACTTAGCTCAGACGAAGCGAGCTCCCAGATTTGGCTGTGTGCCCGCGAGTGCTGACCTAGATCAATTTACCGTCACCGAAGCACAACCTCTTCCGAAATTCGGTCAGGGGACAGAGCGCTATCAGGATTTCTGTCCGTACAAACGTTACTTTACATTTACATCCCTGGCGTGCTTTGTGGACGGAGTGACATAAATACCTGCTTAACAATTCTCATGGATTTATTATAGAAAGGAATATTGTCTTCATAAATAACATGTTTTATATCCAGTATACTTTGGATTTTGGCCATGTGGATTATTTGTGTTTTGAATTTTAAAGGTGACAGGTAACCTTATTGTTCCAATTGTATTATCCTCTTTTAAAGATACTCTCACTAGGATAAACTAATTTATAGTGGATGAGATAATTAGACAGACACTTGGACTCACAAAACGATCAATAAATCAACCAATCAAACAATGACACTGACTAATGATCAATCAACCTTTCTTGAAAAAAGGCGAAGGTGTTATAATATTTGGTAGAATATAGTCAATTCCAATTTGCATATCTTGCAGGAATGTTTACAAATACGTTTATGACGTCGGATGTACTTCATGAATTAACCAACAAATGACATTTCATAAGAAAGAAAGGTGTGGGTAGTGGGTTGGTTAATAGATAAAGACAGTCCTTAAGTATCACACATCACTGATTGGACCATTGAAGAAGTTATTTCGTTAAAGATATTTTGCTGAATAAACTATAATATGATTAATATCATCAATGATGTCAAGGACAAGTTGATAATGTTGATATCATTAAATTACATCTTTGACGACCTAAAAACTTGTCAATTGACCTAGATTATATAAGTTTAAAATATGTTTGTTTTGCTAAATTATTTAAGAGGTCAAGGTTTTCCAAGTGTGGACTTTTAAGCACAAATAGTCACATGTTTCACAAAGATTGTGATAGTGATTTGACTCAGGAGTCCGGGTCACGATTCATAATCAATCGCCTGAGTTCTCTCGTTTACAGGGATAATATGGCAGCCGAGTATTTATAAATCTTTTATCAGATGTCAGATTTTGATTTCATGTTTTGGTTCGTTTACAATCACATTCAATATGCACACATCCTAACAGTAAAGCAAAAACGCTGTATGTTGGCACCGTAGTAGTCTATTTCGTTAAATAATTTATTGGGTTATTGAAACATATTTATTTTTATACAAAAAAAAATAAAAATCCACTGAGCCGTTTAAAAGTTATTCAAATTTAAAAGTAACAAGCTTTTTAAACGTTCAGTATATACTGAACAAATACCCACATATTAACATTTACACACCATTTGTTTTTGCCTTTAATATTACAGATATAATGGGTAAGAAATTTATCAATGAAAAGCTGGTTAAACATCTCGCTGTGTTTGCATGTCTGGTTATTAAATGTGCATTGAAGCTTTGTGCTATGCTGTGTAATATATATGAAGGTATTGTGTTTTTGTGTCAATGCATTCAGACAAACACCATTTCAGATAGAAAAGTGTATGACGAGCTGAATATCCTGAGGGGCAGTGAACCCGTTTTTTTTACATGGCAATGAAGGGTAGTGAACCCAGGTTGTTAAAATAAATTTTTAATTATTTTTGTCTTCTAAGTGAAGGGTCACATCGCCATCAAGTTTATAAATGCAATGATATTTGGTAGAATGTGAGATCTGACCGACAGCCGTTGTTGTGATGTTATTCAATACCAACGTGTCCCCACTCAAATGGTAAATCTAGTTATCTAGTTACACCGTTTATGTAAAAGTGCAAATTACGCTTAAACAAATAAAACAAAGAAGAAATTAAACATAGAACATTGAAAAACTCTTAAAATTATCCTTATTGGTATTCTTTATTGTTAATCCCAATATACAGATCAACAAAGTGAACCTCGGGTCTATTTAATGCGTTCATTAAAACTCAAAGGGATTAAAAAACCGTGTTAAAAAGGCAAACAGAGTGTATTCTCTATATTATTATCTTCTCAGTAATGGCAAACAGGGTGTATTCCCTATATATTCTCAGTATCGTTGGATTCAGGAAGGACAAAGAAGTTCTATTTATCCTCAGAAGTGGACTAATGACATAACAGTCAAATAGGTTGTCACGTTATAATATGGGACATCCGGGTTGATCTTTGACTTTGCCTTACGCGTGTTCTTAGAAAAAACCGGGAACTCTATGATAACAGAGGGGATTAGGATGGGTTTTTCCAGACTTTGTGGGGAAAACATAATTTTCCTCGCTGAAAAAACATGTTCAATAGCAGGTGCGTAGCCAGTAGCCAGGATAAAAAAAATGGTAGGGGAGGGGCAACTTTGGTTAATTGTGTCAGATCAATGCCGAAATTATAAAAATGGTGCAAATCTAGAGCTATTTGGATCGAAATGGGGGGGTGGGGGGTATTTCCTCACGTCCCCCTAGCTACGAGCATGTTTCATGGATTACTGAAGATTGGATTTTCCAGTTTGTGTTCGCTGTTATACATTTCAATATTACAGTCTAATGTAAAAGTAAGTTCTGGTTGTATTTTTCAGAATACGTTTCATTTTTAAAATTGAAAGTGCTTATGTCGCATATCAAAATATATTCTGATTACTATGATACCAACTTTGTAGAAATCTGAATTTTATACCATGATATATACCATTCTAAACTTTGTCGTTAAATTCACAATTCGCAAAATTGTTTATTGCACTCTTTGTTTGTCAAGCAAGACTCAAAAACAGAAGGAAAGCGCAATATTTTACACAGCTCAAAAGAAACTTAATGTGTGAAGTCTTAATTTTAACATCAAAGTTTGTAGGGGCATAAATCATGTAATTTAATTCATGTTTGTACGAACGTGGAATCATAATAATCGTAATGAATCCGGTTTTAATTTGAAAGCAACATTTGGACTTTATTTTTAAAGTACGGGACGCATTGAGGAAATTCGAACCCGAAATTAATTTTCACCTGACTGTATTAGTAAACCGATATTAGTACATATTTGTTGTGTTTTATTATGAATCTGATGTTTATTTTGTGTATGATTAATCATCAATAAGACATCATTTAAATAACATATTTGATTTTATTATAATATCTGGTTTTCTTCTGTTTCAGATTGACCCAGGCTTGAACACAATTACATCAAACACATCACGGGATACCTGTGCATTCAGTTTGCAGCGTTGTTTTTCACACCAAAGAGATGAGTTTGTTGTAACTACTGGCATAAGTGTAAGACAAAGATGAGTTTGGTGTACCTTCTGGAATAAGTGTCAGACAACCGACGACTGTGGTGTATCGTGTACCTTTTGGATTAAGTGTCAGGCAACCGACGACTGTGGTGTATCGTGTACCTTTTGTCAGACAAAGATGAGTTTGGTGTATCTTCTGGAATAAGTGTCAGACAAAAGGTGACTTTTGTGTACCTTTTGGAATACGTGTCAGAAAACCGACGACTGTGGTGTACCTTCTGGAATAATTGTCAGACAAAAATGAGTTTTGCGTACCTAATAATAATCTCAGTTATTTTATAATGTTAGCTTTTAAATTCAAGAAGTGTAATGTGGAATAATATATTTCAATTTGGATACCTCCCTACTTAATATGTGCATTTCACGACCGGATTATATGCTTTGAACAACAAATAAATGTCTGACATTTTAAATCTTGATACCAACACTGTACACATTGGCATATTCTTCTATTGGAAACTTAAACAAGTGTCGTCAGTTGGAAATTATCTCATGGTTAAAGTACGGTGAAACCGTGCTACTGTTAGTCTCATGACAGCAGAACCGAATAATCAATCATACATGCTATTCATAATTTTCTCTAAGTTTCATTACTTAAATACATGGATGCTCCGCCCATATCGTGACTTGGCAAAGTTTGAATGATAACCGTGTTCCACAAGATTCGACGTCGCCACATGACTTGACATCCCTTACACAAAAGGTTGAGTATTAAATTCCGTGACAAGTTTCACTCCCGAACTTCAACAAGGATTCTACAACCATATCCAAGGGAACTGACAGACATGGCTGAAGAAAAAGAGACGTTTTTACGCATCGCTCATCCCGCGGAAGGAGATAACTGTATTAACGGTCCTACGACGATTGGAAATGGGGATGAAACTAAAAGGTGAGTGTATTTCTATACTGGATACTTTGTAAAGTTAGACGAACAATGTTGTGATGGTCAATATAATACATTGACGTAGTATTTCTAAAGCGCAGTTTACGTATATAGTACGTTCTGAAGACGAAAAGTGAACATTTGTGTGGCATTTCTGAAGATAAATAGCAGTACATTGATGTAATGAACATCACATAATGGTTATATAATATGTGTGTGTATGTAGTACGTTCTCGAGATGAATAGTAAAAACATATATGTAAGAGTATGTTCTGGGACCAATAGTAGTGATTCATAGTAGATGTAGTATGTTTTGGGATAACTAATAATAATACATAGACATAGTCTACACATTTAGTTAGTTCTGTGCGTAATACTTATATATTTAGTAAGTTCTGAAGATGAACAGTGAAACAGAGAATCTACTGCTTGTTAATTTTGCGTCAGTACCAAGTGTTCTCTTTTAGCGAAAGATGAAGTACATTCTGAAAGTGTAAAACGATACATATGTAGTATATTCTGAAAGTGTAAAACGATACATATGTAGTACATTCTGAAAGTGTAAAACGATACATATGTAGTATTTTCTGAAAGTGTAAAACGATACATATGTAGTATGTAGTATATTATGAGATAAATAGTGATGCACAGATATAGTATACATGAAATTTACTTTCTCGAGTGCCGGCAACATCACACATATAATGATTGATATAACAGGCTAGAAAACAAAAAGTTAAATTTTACTTTCTCTCAGTATCAAATTTACTGTAGCAGTGCTGCCAAGTGGCCAGGTATCTGCAGTCATGCATTACTGTAGTATACATAATGTTTAGTACGCACGCACCTGTAATCGAACGGATTCTTTCAAAAGCAGTGATTAGATTATTGAATGACGCAGAAGTTACATAATGTTTAGTACGCACGCACCTGCAATCTAACGGATTCTTTCAAAAGCAGTGATTAGATTATTGAATGACGCAGAAGTTACATAATGTTTAGTACGCACGTACCTGCAATCTAACGGATTCTTTCAATAGCAGTGATTAGATTATTGAATGACGCAGAAATTATTTTTAAACATTAATATAAATGTGCACAATGAATTTGTTGAACATTGAGTTCAAAGATATAGCAATATTTTTAAAGATATCAGAAAATCTGAATGATCAAATGAAGCAATGTTCCATAATTGCGGGAGACAAAAACACGCGTATTGTCATTGTGACCTGTTTCATTTGTTTTCATCAATTCCCACAAGTTATGTTTGTTCGCTGTCTGCCCCTTTGACATTAAGAAGGAAGTCTGGAAGTTAGGAAGACATGCATTGTTAGGTGGCTTTCTTTTGGCTCATGGCCATTTCTAGTTTCTTTTGAGAAAGAAATTGTGTTTACTCGATTATCAATTTAAAGAAAGGTGTACAGGTGAATTCGCTTATAACGAATTGTTTGAGGAACAAAGAATTACTCGTTATAACTGGGTTCATTTTTTAAAAACTCCGAAATCAGGGGAACTTTTGGAAATAGGACAGTTTTTTCGCCTTTTACAGATTTCATTATCAGTACTTGCATGTCCCCGATCCTTGGTAGGCAGGATCATGTACCTAGTCCTATCGGAGACGG
>JAUUEB010500729.1:0-10340 GCA_032362205.1 Clione limacina
TAATTTTATCTTTGGTAATACCTTCCAATAGTGAATTGCAATAGTCAAGCCTTGACAGAATGAATGATGAAGCAAGGATTTGAGAGGCCTTCGTATCAATGTATGATCTAATTTGAGCTATTTTCTTAGAATTTTCTTAAGTTCAAAGTATGTTGCCTTATGGGTCTCCATAGATAGTTCTCTGTCTATGTGAACTCCTAGTCCTTTGACGTTATTAGAAAAGGCTACAGAAACGCCTCCCACTGAGATGAGATTATTAACGAGTGATTTCTATTTGTGTATTGTAGAACATACTATAGCTTCTGTTAGAAGATTAAAAACAATTTAATTGGGGGATAGTACAAGTAATTTCTTTTAATGTAGCATGCGATTTAACCATTTTACTGTAATCCTTTCATTAAATGTTAGTGGAAAGTGCAAGAACTAGGTTGACTTAGTTAAATACATGATATTTTTTTAAAGTGCAACAGTTGCTCTTGTCCCTCGAGAGTATTTCATGAAGATATTAGCTTTCGATCACTGTACTGTTAATGGCTTATAACCCAGAAGTATAATGCAAACGTAACCAATAAACATTGATTAAACATACATTCAAATTACCCGTATAACTTACCCGTATAGTACACATTTATCTCCATTATTATTACAAAAGCTGTACATTTGTGTTTCGTATAATTAAGTAGCTGTTCTACATGGTGCATTTACGGGTTTGCGCGGCTTACAAAAAACAGATCGGGATAATGAGTCATCTTTTTGTATCTATTACTTATATTTTAGAGCATTATGTTATATTGTATGTTATATTGTATGCCCGATGCGTTACTCATGTGATGAGTCATTGGCTGTTTGATGTATATACACTTGGATTAAATAAAGTACAATTTCATCTTAAATTATCATTCAAGTTCCCACGCTTATAAATACATCAATTTACATACGACGATTGTATGATTGATGTATTTTTACGGAGTAGGTCATGTTTGGATTTTTACAAACCTACCCGTGTGCCTTTTAATTTAAGAGATCAGAGGTCCAAGAATAGTTATCTTAAGTTGTAGACAAGACACCACATCAACACCAACTGTAAAGTGATTATCTGCTATTTGAAGAAGAAAGAACAAAAATGTTTGAATTCGTATTTTATTTTCTTCATTGAGAACTAAACACAATCAAGACTGTACTAAAAACAAATTTCAGATATAAAAAATCCAACCGAAGTATGTCTTGACGAATTCTACGCTTCATTATCACCACAAGAATTAGTGATATGTGAAATTAAATTTGTAGTTAGTTATCTTAAGACAATGTTATATGACGAAATAAGAGCAAAAACATTGTGTCAAAAACATACTGAAATATCATGCACATTTTGAAATCAACGCAAAGAAGTAATCAGTACTATGAATCGAACTTGTTTCTATGATAAATTTGTCCGAAATAAAATAGGTTTTTTGCTTCTTCTGAAAACAAGGTATGTACTTTGACATACGATAATATTATTTGACACTGACGTTGAGTTGACTCCTACAATTCTTTTAGTATCATCTAGATACTAGAAGTAACTCTTAGATTGTATTTCTAAGTTTTGTCGGGGGTCATTAATTGTGCAGCGAAAACGTTCCTCTACGCCAATGAATTGAGAAACCAATCGTCACCGCACACGTGATGGTTAGGTCAACAGTCGTTAAAAGGGCAACAAGCCGAAGCAGGTTACGCTGACTTATTCTTTCTGAGGAGATTTGATCCCGTGAGGTAGAATTTCATTGATATGAAAGACATTCAATGCTCTGCAATTAACTCTGCAGGTTCATGTCGTAAAAAGACAGCCACTTGATGACCTGCCCTTAGGCCTCCTTTGACATATTCTAAACACTCTCACGGCCCAGTAGATGTGGACAAAGTCTCGCTGACGGCGGCAGTGTTATGACATACGACTGGCATTGTTGATAGAAAAACACAAACGTGGATAACGAGCACGTAGACTGTCAACAAAATTCCATGGATGCTCCGATAGTAACGTAGTGAGGCCAGCATTTGGCCTGTCTCAGGGCACTGTCATCATACAAGAGGGTGAGGGGCCTAGTCTAGGGTTGGGACGCCGGACAAGCTGACGCTGTCTTTTGGTGACATCGTCTGTCGTCGCCATGTTCAAACAGCAATGTCGTGAGAGAGGTGAAGCCAATGCATGCCAGTTGTTGTCACTGATATCCTAGTCTGTTCTCATCATGCTGATGACCTAATGGTTGCAGTTATTATCATGAGTGTCTTCTGTACTGTTAATTGGGTTGTCAGCTCTTGTCAGATTTGATGATGGAGTTGGAGTTGAAAGAGATGACTTCTAGTCCTAAGATAGATTGGTTTCCCAGGATGAAGTTATGCTAGATGATGAAATGAAAGCGATATGCCGGGTAAACAAACGAATTTACACAATTTTGGGTTATTTGAGTTGACTCTTATCGGTTTCACTAGATTGTTTACATAAACGCAAAAAGTATTGTCATCTGCTCCTGGTCGATTCAAAGACGTCTGATGAAAGGTTGTTGTCCTTAGCTAAAACATATTTGTGACGACGAGACTTCTCTGTGTGACTTGAATAAGGAATGTCGACAATTCTTATTTGTATTCATTATACCTCCTAAATACTCTATTTAATTCATATTGCCTATTCTTTATGAAATCCCAATTGGTTCAAAGATGAACACTCCTTCCGCATATAAACGTATCAAATTCAAACTGATAACTTATAATTATGCAAAAATAACAAAGCATAAATTGTAGCCGCCAAGTCCTATTTCCTTATCAACCAATGATTCATCTCCAAAAAATATCTCTAACATCTTGTCTAACCCTGTAATTCGAATACTGACAAGCAATACGAGGAGCATCTATCTCGATAACAAAATTAGATTATTCAATAACAGTCATGAATTCAGCATCAACAAGCAGCACGCACTAGAAAACATTACATTAACAATATTGGCATTAGGACAGCGAGAACATTAAAACGAAGATAGTTATGATTTCCGCCCGGTAAATGATGACATGTTGTGTTAAAAATGTTGACCGTAATAAAAATAAATGTTTTTATGTTTTGACACGTTTAAACGAGTTTCTCCGTAATCGAGTCAAGTTTCTCACGCTGTTATAAGCTATGATGTATGTCATAATAATATCGATATTTCATAATACTATCGACATGTCATAATACTATCATCATCTTCTATCGATATGAGACTTTGTTTTGGGTTCTACTTCAAGTCATCAAGTGCAAGTTTGACACTGTTATCTTAAACATACTTTTTACAAACTGACGGTCTGGACATTGTTATGACTTCTGCTATCTGTGTTATTTTGTCTCTGGGCCAGGATGATGTGTTGGGTTGTTTTGTTTTTGTGACCATAGACCGTGAGTACTAATTTGTTTTACATGCGATCGTACTTGAATGTCATAGACGTTGTATAATCATAGATAAACAATATTAATGAATGTGACTGAAATTATGGTTTATTAGAGTTCTCTTGGCCAACTGATATAATGCGAAGCCGAATGGGGTCGATTCATGGTTATGTAACAGAGCTGCATAACTCTCTCACGTGACTGTGAGCACCGCATTTATTGGTCATGGTCAGTGAACACAGCTCAGGTAGTGACAGATTTGAATTCAACTTCGTCACGTGACCCTTCGTGAATCGACCCCATTGTTTGTATAACTTTCACATTTTAAAGTTAACCATGGTCGGGAAAATAAAAGTAAACATGACTTTTAGGCTCACATGATATCGAATTAAGCAAATACTAGAGGACTTAATAATTGTATTTGAGTTAATTCAGCCGTATACAACCTTAACATGTCGGTGACCTTTTGTAAGACTCTAAAACAGTATTAATTTCGCCACGAAGGAGCACTATGGCATTCAAAGTCTAGTAGATATGTGATTCAAAATCCGATCTTGTAGGCAACAGGTCATACTCCATTTGCTCCATCGTGATTGATTGCTCTGAGCTTTCACCATCATATGTCTATCTGCAGTAGTTATTCCATTTCACAGTGTGTGTATGATGGTGATGGTGATGGTGATGGTGATGGTCGTCCGATGTAAGCATCATCTTCATTATCTTCACTCAACTGAAAAAAGTTATGGGTCGCCTTCTTGTGCATAAAGGTTTGTTGACACAAAAAACGCTGCACCCAAGCATGTGATTAAGCGGAATGTCGCCTACATCGAGGAATGTCATGGCTCGTTTATGCTCAATAGACTACAAACAAACAATATTCGATATGATATGCACTCAATTAGGCAGCTAAACCGCGGTCAATTTCATCAGGTTGGAACGCTGAAATGAATAAATCAAAGAACTCGTTATTCCATAGGATGTTTTAACACGAGTCAAAGACATTCTTGACATTCATCCCTTCAAAAAGTGAGTCTCCCTTACCAAGTTCCGAACAACAAACAACCGACTCCCAATAGAGGATGAAAGATGGGAACATATATATAGATAACAAAGGAAATGCCCATAATAAACCACTCATACCCTGGCTGGACGACGAATCCAATTACTTTTTCGAAAGATCGCACTTCCAGGCAAAAAAGCAGCGAAACAATGTTATACCCACCACCCCCACACTTTGAAAGTGAATCAACTTATAATTTCTAGAAATAGAACAACTCTGGCAAACCTATTTTATTTTGTACAAATCCTTATTGCTAACTTCCAAACAAGAAGATGATCTATGCACACAATTGCCTAATATAACAATAGTTTATGCAACTTCACTTACATTATATCTTTTGTATTTTTAATTTCTCTCAAAATATTAATGCCATACATGTTTCCAATTGTAAATACAACCAGATTATGACACATTACTTGTGTATTTCTATTATGATATTCATTAAGGCAATACGTACTTTTTTTCTTTTTTTATAAGAATAATTGTACTATCAACAAGCGTCCCACTGAATCCCTTTCTCAAACATGACATCAAGGGTATGGGACTCATTCTCCTCTCATGGTTCTTTCATACACTCCAGGGGCTGCTGACGACTGAGACTAACTGTTGTCACATCAGCGATGATTGTGTCTCAAACTACAGTCTTGCGCTGGCAGGATTGTCTGCTCTTTCATGGTCAATAACACCGGCCTGTCTCGTGCAAAAGATACACACAACTTTTTGAAGAGTCCATCCAGCCAATGTTCAGCATTCCTTTCTCGATCTTCTTCAAAGTGCTTATGGAGTTAGTTTTTTTTCTCTCGAATGCCTTTACACTTGAATACCAGTTTTAATTATGAATTTCGAAGTTCTCTTCAGAAAGTCTTTTCGTGAACAGTGAGGGGACCAGGCCACACCTGCTGTCTCAGTACCTGGTACCTTGGGCAGTCCTGGAGTATATGCTCTGCATTCTGGTCTGCCTCTCCGCATGGGCACTTGGGTGATGCAACTAGTTTAAGCATTTGTACATGTGGTGATTCAGTCTATTGTGACCTGTTCTCAGGCGAAAGATAATGACTTGTTCCTGTCGGTCCAACTTGTGATAGTCATCCTGAATCTGTTTTGGTCGGTGTAAAGATTTTATGATTGTCTTCATCTCCTTGCAGCTGACCGCATTGTCGTCTTGCTCTTTTCCCGAACATTGTTTTGCCAGTTCATCTGCCTTTTCATTCCCTTGGATGCCACAGTGAGCTGGAATCCACTGGAGAACAAGTCTGGAGGAGGAAATACTCCTCATGGTTTCCATAAGAGTCGGGTGCTTTTCACATTCCAGTGCCTCTAGTGCAGACAAGGAGTCTGCAAAAAAACAAAAAACATCTGAACTGATCAATGAATCTTTATGTTGTTAGATATTTCATTTACAACCAATTTGAAATACGTATTACTTTAAAACGCTTTATTGTATACGTGTACGCTAATGACTGAAATATGTTTTCATTTACCGACTTTCAGGAGCTATAACTCCTGTTCATACCAAAGTTTTTTTGCAAACTGTTTTTAATAGAAAGACTTTTTGGTTTTCCTTTAGAATATCATAATAAAATAACATATCCAGGGAGGGAGGGTTCGAAGTGGTCTAACGACTGTTTTCCGTTTTTGTATTTATATCGAGTACCATGTTGGTTTTGATCCCCTTTAATGTAGTGGGAACCAATTTGTTGAATGTTGACACGAAATCTCAATCAAGAGGGCCAAGAGACACTATCTGACCAGTGAAATCTAATCGTGTCGTAAGTGCACGATAAACCAAACTTTTGATATAGTTTCCTTATTTCACGCTGGTATCATATGACGTCATATACGACCTTGAACTTTGAGATAAATCAATAATTTTCCCCCCAGAAATATTCCAACTGATTCCTAATTATGTGTGCATAGTTACTACAAGAACAAATTTCGTTCGGTACGTCAGTTACCTTAAATCAACTTCAGTAACTGTAAACGGAATTTTCGAGGAAAAGGCAAAATACGTTTTTTTACGTCTATATCTTTTTATTTTAAACCTTCACAAAATAGCTACAATAATTTTTTGTACAAACACATTATCGGGTACTTTTTCTAAATCTGAATTTTAAATTTTAGGGGCCATAACTCAGTAAAGATGTACTTTATTTTTGGAAGATACGTGATTCTGAACTCATAAGATATCAAACATCATTACTTCTTTTTAAATCCTGGGGCGGGGGGTCTCGCCTCCGAGATGGGGGACTATCTTTTAACATTTTAGTCCTGGCTCTGTAGTGCATTCCAAACTTTGATTTTTTAAATGTTCTATGAAGCGAGGATTTCAGTTTTGACAATTACATTTGAATAGACGGTTACCTTCAAGGTTACATTTTAAACTTTGATGTGAAATTTTATAAAAAGTGACTTTGACTTTTTCTTAATTTAACAACACCAATGAATTTTTCACATTTATCCATTATAGTTGACACTTTAAATATAACTATTTGTCAATTAACTGTAACTTTAAAACGCTTTTTAATTTGCGTTGACCTTTAAATATGTGAAGAAAAATTACGTAATTTTTTTAGTAGAAAATGGCAGTTTTTCATATGTGAAATAATTTTAAAAAAAATTAGAAAGAACAAAGATTCATCAGCTCACAATGTCTGAAAAATCAAAAGGAGAGCAAAATAATGTCCCTTTGGTATTAATTAATTAATGTAGGTGTGTTTTTTCAAATTACGTGAGAGGATAGCAAAAGTTTACAAAAGATAACAGGAGGAGGGGGTCAAAAATTGCCCAAAAAGATTACGTAAACGGTCCCTTAGCCTACGGGCACTACGGACCCTTTTTCCTTCGCGGGTCCCATCACACCTGAGATGTCTGTAAATATTGTTGTTCCACTACTGCACGCCAAGCCTACACAGCATATACTGATGTTATCACAAAAATGACCTTGAAACTGACAGTTTCAAATATTTTTTCTTACCTGCTATATCAGTTAGTTATTCATCAAAATAGAAAAGTATATATCATCGAATGTTATTTGATAACCTCATTTTGACCTTGAACTTCAAACGACCTTGAAATTAAAAATTGACCTTAGATATAAATGTTTTGCTCCCAAAACCTTGATATATCATTTTGTTATGAATCAGGACAGTTAGTAGTTATTTGTTTGGTTAACACTAATTTTTTATTTATTATAGCGGCCGCAATTTTGAAATGTAATTTAGGCAGTTTGTCCAATGTAGAATTTTGACGATTTTCTGCACTTATTTATGGTAGGATAAAGGACCCTGGACAAACATTTTGTTCTTACGTCTCATGTCTAGGTGCCTCTTATTTCGATGTCTATTTTTACTGGCCTTATCAGTAGTTATATCTCAAAATCATGTTATAGGTTAAATTCCTCTATATACGTTTCATTTCAGGACAAGTTTTCTCCTCATGCAGATTACAAAGAAAGAGTCACGTACAAAAAGACAAGTAAGTTTCGTATAACAGTTGATATAAATGAAAGCATGAGCTTTAATTCGATAAAATCCTTGGCATGTTTGATAATAATTTTATCAACAAAAGGTATATAAAGCTATGTATTTGCAAAGTGTGCGAAGTGTTTTTGAAATTCCTCTTTATCGTTTTCTACGCGTTTAAGGACACCTGGGTTCCATTGTTAAATAAACAAACCAATCGTTTGATGGGATTCTATTTATGATGTAGAGGTGTTGAAAGCTAGGATTAAGGATAGGTCACGTTAAAAGAAGGTTGTGGTCAGTATGAGAGACATAATCAGAGACAAGATGGTCAATTGTTCCCAGCGCCGTCATAGGAGACAGAGACATAGTTACCTGTTGGTAACCCCAGACATGAATAAGTTTGTGTTTAATACAGGAATATTCTAATAACATGTGAGTAACTTGGAAGTCATCCGTTTCTAAAACTTTATTTATATATAAGTAAGTGATTTACTACGTAGTTAGAATAGTTTGGAATGAAATTTAGCCCTAACATTTAATCACATTTCAACTGTTCACCCAGCCGTATATATGGGTACCTGACTTATACGCTCTGTGAGTTTACTAAGGTAGTCGCCTAACAGGCAGATTCCTTGTATACGCTGAATGTACGTACATGCGTGTCTCTGTCCTGCCTGTCGGGGTAATAATTGTGTACAGTGCACTGAGCAGCTATAGAAATGCGCTAAATAAAAGTTATACATTATTATTATTATTAACAGTCACTTTGCCGCCTAAACTGTTAAACTTTAAACATTTCTTTAATATGGTACGTATAGACCAGACTGCCTACGTTTGATTTGAAATATTTTAAATAATCCTATCATTTAAATAAACGGAAACCGATAAATAATCAAGTCCAAAAAATACGAGATATTAGACTTAATGCAGTTTCGGTCGACAGGTCGTGGTACTTCGTTGCCAGGAAATATAAACAATTTTACCGCGAGTTATGAATTCGTTCTGTTAGTATTTGCCTACAGTCATCTATCCTACGGCTATTGTTGTAGGGGTTTTACATAGGATTTCAGTCATTGTGTGTTTGGATAGAAATGGATGTTTGTATGAAAAGAGAATAGTGGTGATTGTGGAAGTAATTACGAGATGGGGCGTTTAAACACTGTATCAGGGAATAGAGTTTAAAGCGGCGCTTGCAGACTTTTTTTACTGTTATATATTATGCCGGACTAAGATGATCTTGACAATTGGTTAAAAGTGAGGATGCGTGCCTTTAAACTCAGTAGAGAATTGGTCTCTTCCTATTTTAACTTGAATTGAATGATTTAGATTCGACGTGTTCCTGGGTGCATTATAGGGATGTTGAGTTGCGTTTTGAGATCGATTTCAACATGTTTGTATTACATAATATGCCTATATAACTCTACGATAGGACCCTAAGTTATTCTCAGATGTGAAATTTTGTGTGTATTGTCCATTTTTTGGAAATGTCCACTAAGCGAAACTTGAGCAATGGCAGTGTTTGAACGACGGTAGACAATTGTGACTTTTTGTGCACAATTAGATGAGATAAAGTTGAGACGGCTAATTCGGAGTTGTACGTCGGTTTAGCTATAGTCACCCTGTTGTGTTCAAACCCCTTACCTGTGACCTTTACCGCTCTGGTAATTTCATATGTTAGGGTTCCAAAGACATGGGTAGCCCTTTAAAGAAGGAACAAAATATGGAATTAAACATTTGGAAATATAATCAAAGTAAACTTCTTTAGGGCAACAGTTGAAGCAGTATTCCTGTATGAGTCAAATACACGGACTCTTGATATGTATTTAACGAAGCTCGAATACATTTAGTTATTTAGAGAAATGCAATATAGGGGTTTAATAATGAGATATTAAGCAAGAAACTGGATGGGACGTATACTGAATGCTAAGGATTTTCAAAAATATCAACTGGGTCCAACTCGTCACCAATGAAATACTGTATCCAGGACTACCAAAGATCACCACAACAGTCAAAGAAAGGCACTACTGTTGGACAATTGATCATTCTCTTTTTGTTTGTTAATTTCTAAAACAATACCCATATAAACTACTTTGCGTTAGCCTTGTTGAAGGTTATATCAACATCAACGCGCTTTTTATCTCAAAATAACATGCCTGATTCATACAGAATAAGTAAGACTTATTTTATAATCCTAACAAAATGCCACATTCAAAGTCCATTAGCAAATGTAAGGAAATCAACTGTGGCGACTATATATGCTCGCTATTGGGCCCTGCAAAGCAGAGATATAAAAATAATTTAAATTGAAGCATATTTTGATCTCTCTGCAAAGGGACGGGATATAGGTATAATACAACCATTGAAAACCAATAATTAATTGCTATATATTCTTACTAAAATAACGAGACTTTGAGTAGTT
>JAUUEB010500740.1:0-10340 GCA_032362205.1 Clione limacina
ATTATTATTATTATTATTATTATCATTATTATTATTATTATTATTATTATTATTATTATTATTATTATTATTATTATCATGTTTTTTAATTATTACTATTAAGCTATTTTTTCTCTATTCATAACTCTTTGCATATTTCTATCTCATCACTACAGAGTAAATACGTATGTCAGCGGTAATTTGTAAGAAACGTTAAAGTCCTAATTTAGTCCTTAAAATTATCAATCATCGTTGTTGTTTTTTATCACTCTTGGGAAACACTCTGAAAAATACAACTCAGGTCATTGAAACTAAATTATAGGAGTCACGCAAACTGTTTCTAGAATGATTCCCAGTAACTAATTCCTCAAAAAAATGGATGTGCCATCGATTCGAAATGCTAATCAATCTTGTATCACCTTGTAATTTTCACTTGACGTATTGATTTAGTGCCGTCATAAACCTTAAATTGTATGATAGTTGTGGAAACAGACATTATCAACTAGTATATCAAAAGAAATACAATAACCTTTGAATTTAAATACAGACCATGAGTGTGAGTTCAAGCTAACGCTTGAGTGTATTTCGATCTGTACGCACAGACCATTGTTAATTATCATAAAAGATATCAAAATAATATTATCATCGTTCAATTTGTGTTTCTTAATAATCATTGTTCCTGACAAAATCAATACGCTATTTGTATAGACGAAATTAACACGTGTCTACTAATAGTGTCGAAACATTTAAATCTGGTAACAATGATTTTGCTTTCGCCATTTTCCTTATTAGTGTCAAAATCGGAGACTCTTGTGTCACATTACGTTTGCTTGTCTCCATAACTAATTCAAAGGAACATACAGGGAGCGAGATAACAAGCAATGACTGTGAGAAGTTTGTGCTAGAAAACACAAACTTATGTATTATAAGAGAACGGAGATATATGTTTATTATTTGTTTTACTTATCTCTAAAGCCGTAAAGCGTGGCCAGGAGTATAACAAAATGTCGCAAGATCGTGTTTGCTATTCAATATTGCTATTATAGGATAATCGTCCATGAAATGACGATATTTTCTTGTTAAATATTTCAATAAAAAAAATATTCATCAAAGGTTATAACATTCCTAAGATAAAATTCATAAAACCTTCATCTTAAAACATATAATGGCACGGATTTCACAACATACCGATGACAAATTAACATATGTTGTCATGATCTAATTATAAATTGACTGACTTGTTTGCTAAATACAATATCATCAAGGTATGGCTTATTTACCCGGAAAGACAATTTGGAAAATGTTGTCACTAATCAAAGCTTAAAGTGCTTAAGAGATAAAAATTGAAAATTTATCAATTCAATCGTGTGTGGGGTTAATCGTCTTAGGAAGAACCAATTGACTTTATGTTGACATTTGAGTTGCCGCTCTGGGTAGTCACTTGACAAAATCTTGGTCATTTAGGTTTCTTGACCACTGGGTGCCTGAATGACCAATGACGAACCGAGAAACCATTGACTACGGGTGCGCACTTAATGATTGCGGGACCACTGAGTTGACATTTTATAATAAGATAAACACATCAGCCTTGATCATGAACTGACCAGGTTATTTCTTATACAAGTAGGAAGTTTGTATATAAAATTCAAATTTCAAAAGTTTAGAAGTTGGATCAAAGGTGAAAAGCAATCAGAGTCTTACAAATTTCACATTTTTTTTAAATTTTCAAAAGCTTTTTATCATATGGAATCGTTTTGTTCTTATTCGGTGTAGTTTTGTCTCCAAAGCGCACTCTATCTGTATTAGGGGTTTATGATATTACACTTTGTCAACTATGCAAAATGAAATTCTTAAAATTCCAACATTTCGATTATAGGCTCGTTAATTTTGCATTAGTATTTTTTCTCCTGGAAAAAATTGTAAAGCAATGGGCGATGAACTCACAAAAAGCAATAAATCAATAGAATGCGCTTGTTAGATACTTTTGTTAGTCGTTAAGTGATAACCTAAACCTATTAATGATCTCCATCAGTGGTTAGCATCTATTAAGAGTGCAAAAGTGAGGATTTTCTCGGTACAGAAATTGCTTGATGGTCAGTAAACGATCATTCTGAGGTGGACGAAACAAATTTGAACTTGTAAATTGTATCAGTCAACAAGAGCTTATATTCGGGTTTTTTAAATATTTATCGCGAGCACTGCTAATGATCTTTATCTCAAGGCGTTACGACAAGAAAGTAGGAAGCGATGTTTCCGACCTTTCAAGAACTTGAAACTGTAACATATTGATTTTAAAGAATCCTACAATGTCAAGAAAATTGAACAGAATTGTCAGAAAAGATATGAACTGAAAATGAAAATAGCATGCGTCGTTATCTTATTGTCAGCCAAAAGTTAGTGACAAGTGTATTTGTTGTTTGTTTCGTTCATTCGCTTATGTATTGAACGGAGTTAAACACTTTCTTGACTTATTTTGCCTTAGCATTTTAACATGTTGTGCTTCCTGCAAAAGAGTAGCCACTGTCTTTTGTAGGTACTAATATTAAGACGGCTTCAGTCACAGCTTGTAGAAAAAGAGATGTACACGTAGATATTATATTATCTATACGATAAGTCACGGTCGAGTCAGAATCATACTATGAAACGGGACCACGTATCTCGTATGTGTTTTTACCCAATAAACAATGAATCCAAGATACGTAGACCCACGCTATGAGATAATATACATCTTATAGCTTACTTAGTATGCAACACAAAAAACCAGAAAGCTTAGTTTTGTGTTTTGTTCGACAAATTAAAGAGTGATGGTCTCTGGTGAAAGCTGAAAACAAATGTCAAAAGTTTAAATTAACATTACATTTTTCCCAAAACTGTTTATTCAATTTAAAGATAAAATAATCTAACTAAAAATAACCTGATTCTTTTTTAGATAATTCAATCGGAATATAGAAAAAAAAGTCTTACCCGAAATCTTATCCCGTTACCTAAAACATAATATAGCCAAACCAAATCCGATACTGAATGTCGGTAATCTACCCGACACTTGTTCTGGAGGCTTCATCAAGATGTCAATGTCATGTAAATGTTGACTGTGTTAAGTCTAGGAGATTATTAACTGATAACGGACAACAGAGAATAAACATCAAACTGTTAACGTTTGTCTTTGTTGCAGGAAAATATGTGGGATTTTAGGAATTATAACTTCTTTTACAACGAGAAAATCATATTTCTAAATAAATACGCTTTCTATCTGCAATCGGAATCGGTATGGTTATGTAAACAGAAAATATTTCTAGATAAAAAGAACCGAAATCAATCATTTTTTTCGTTTAACACTTCTTTTATGCACTTGATGAACCCGACTTCTATTTGAAATACATTTTATATTTTAGTTTTGCTCTTTTTTCTAGAATATCATAACTGCATTGGAGCATCGAAAAAAAGGTTTAGTTAAGCAGGAAATTATTCGAAACTCTGTAACTCAGAGGGCAACATATTTTCTATTCAATTACTGCATAATGATATGTGGATTAAATATGAAGTTAGTTAACCCAAATTATGACAAGTACTTTACATGATTTTTCAAAGTCATTAGTTGGAAATGTAAAGATATTTTAAGTTATCATATTTTTGTGGTCCCCAGGGTTACCATATTGCCTGTAGGACTTGGCATTTTTTTTTAAATGCCATGATGGTAGGGCTAGGAGATCTTTGCAGTTTTTGTAATAGTCGTTACTTTATTATACTTATAGTGAATGTGTATCTGTTTGATATACTTTATTATGTGAGTTTCTGTTAATATCGTGTATTTAGTTTTAGAGTAAACATATTAATTGGTAGATTTTTAAGTAATTATACTGGCATCTTGCTCTAATCTTGAATTTAAAAAATTATACTTTTAAGCACTCGCCATGATGATTTTCGATAATCGTTTGAATACAAAATACTGAAGAACAATTCTGTTCTATATAATACGGTTTGAAAGAATTTTAAAAAGTCAACGAATCCGATAAGATAAAATGCATTCAGAATTTTAATAAGATTATCTTAAAACAACTAACAAATGAATCGTTTGTCTTGTGCTTAACTCGCATATTCTGTTTTGTATTCATTTTTTTCTATTTGCGCCAGTTGTGGGGAATGTGAAAATCCCTTTCGTACAGTATCTACCAAAATTATACGCTGCGCTGGTAAATGTGCTATGATAATGTTTCTTTAAAATGAATCAATGATAGAAGTATAACAATACAAATGACACAAAGTAAAAAAAGTAAAATATATCATTATACAGACAAGTGAAAATTAACATATGTTCATAAGTAAGCGTAATCATAAACGTGTACATGTATTGCATTTGATGTTGTTATAGTTCAAGATACAACTCTATGACAGTTATACCACGATCTTATTTTGTTTTTTGATTGTTAGATTTCGACAAAAACTAAGGATAGCAGAAAAATAATGCAATAAGAAGATGTTCCTTCCATACATCAATGAACGTCGCCATACAATAGCTGAGCTGTCAAATGCGTAAAGCAAAAGCACCCTTCCTAACAGAGCGTGAAAGACTATTGTTCCAACCCCATGAGCTAACACGTCGTCCGCATGGCTCCCATTTATTGTTCACTTGACCGGAACTGCTACAATTTTCCCGTCGTTAAATCGCGTTTAGACTGATGTACTACTGAGACAATAAATGGCTGTCTATAACAACAATTATTCCGAAGTTGATTGTTGTCCAGTAGGGTAAGTCGATGTCAATGAACTCCGTTAAGCTGACCAGGTCAATTATAAATCGTTTGGTCATATGTCACAGAAGCTGGGCGCGTGGCAGGTTGGTGCAGAGCAGCGGGAAGCTGGTGATTGTTAACACTCGCCATCAGAATGACCAGTGAAGACATCACAAACAACGCTGTTCAGATTGGAGCAAATTGAGATATTTTAGGTTTGATGAAATAATATTACACCACATTTTGTATAATTTGACATCCCAATTGACATCCTCAAATGCAAGCCTAACTCGTTGTTCTTATACATGTATATAAAACAACATGACAGTCAGTCGCTTCACTCCTCAAAACAACTTCTTCACGTATCTTTGCTGGGTTGTTTTTACTTGTGTATTTAGATTCATATAAGAGTCCATTATAAAGATATTCATTGTGATTTTCAAGTATTTATAAAGTGATCCTATTAAAGATTCGTTGTGAGAAAATATCATTATATGACAATATGCCGCCGTCAAGCCATACAGTGTGCAAACATGGGTTTGAATCTCCAAGTACTACCGGCCAGAGGAATACTGTAAACACCCAATTGACTTACGATGCCAATTCACCTTATGACAACTTGAATAATTCAGTGGTTCACACAGGATCAATGGTTTCCGATATTTCTAATTATTCTTATCATAACCAAACGTTGATGATGTCACCTTTGAATTGTGTTAATGGGAATTATTTAACAAACAACCACAACATGTATCCAAATAACTGTCTTGACGTAGACACAACAAGCTATTACTTTTATAATTTTGAAAATAGGTATTCCTGTGAAAGTTCTAAAGATAGTTTTACGTCTCCAAGAGACGCTGTTACAACAGGTCAACCCACCCTACATACGCTAACTTATACAAACAGTGACATTTACACCATCAAAGATCACAGCGGCGTGTGTCATTCTTCTAGTTTCTCAAAGACACCTGCATCATCAATTGAAAGAATTCAGAAAATACGCCACAAACGACGACATGTTCCACATTACAAGAGACCGAGGGTGTATGTTGATCGTAGAAATTCCAGGGAGAGAAAACGTGTGGAAATAATCAACGATGCTTTTCAACATTTGCGGCAACATCTACCAGGACTAAGGTTAGACGAACAGGCGTCTAAGATGAGCATCTTACGGCATGCCTCTCAGTACATCGTTGACTTGTGGATACAGTCTAGATTATGAACATCTTTGAAAGGTAACTGATTTTTTCACAGTGAAAGATGTTATTATATCATTTCCGTTTAAGTTCAAAATTAACGTCAGAAACATATGTTGTTCGAAAATATAATGACATTTTTTTCCCAAAGTCAACATTTAAAGTTTCAAGTCCTCTATACTTTTTTTGGATGTGTGTTTATTTTTAATCATACACTTATGTAGCAATGTTTAGTGTACTTTTAATGTTCAACTACATGATTAGCAAGTCCATGTCCAGTCTTTTTTTCTACAACATACTTATGTGCTGGTTTGGGCTTTATAAAGTTATATGTCTGAGTGTTTCTATGTTGGGGGATTAGGGAACACTTCCTTTTTAACTTAATAATAAGTAAGATACCTAGGAACGATAGCTATAAGAGTAATCGAGGCAACTTAACATGTGTTGAGAGGGACGTTAAACCTGAACAGATAACGTAAATACATGCGTTAACATCTATGTTGACAATTGTTAGAACTCAGTCTTTACAAACAACAACCTCAGTCAACAGTTAAATACAATTACATATCACAAACTAGATCTCAGATGAAGCAAAATGTTAAAAAAATAACTTTAACCATTTATTACAGAAGCAAAATTGAACGAAAAATATGTTGTTGATTAAGGCTGTGGTCTTAAATATGTTAATCATTCAGGGATATTAAAAGTAAATTACAGTGCCTTTGGTAAGCAGTGTTGGGATATTGAATAAAATTAATAAAACGTTTAAAAAGTATGTTCTTATCTTTTGAAATGCAAGAAATGCACAATTATATTTAAAAGCACTCCAACATGCATTGAAAAAGAAATTTTTAATATGATGTCATATGACTTTCTAACTGGAAGAAAAATTAATTGTCCTAACTATTTTGTTAGCGCGATATAATATCTTGTGTCTTTCACTGACTTGATATACACGATGTGTTATTTTTTTCATAATTGACTTATATCAAATCGTATAACATCCGAACCGTTAAAGAAATCTGGTTTCAGTGAAAAATTAAATCCCTAAACTCTCGTCTTAAAGCTGATGTTATTTCAGAAGGAAATCTAGCAACTCTGATTGAATGAGTTCAATTGCTCAATTGATCACTTGAAAGCTCACACAAAGGAGTGTTGAAGAGTCTAAAACTTTGTCGAATGATTGAAAGTTGTCGCAGTTAAAGTTTAGAGATTGATAAAAAAAATATTTATGTTTTGAGGAATTCGAAGCCAACGAACTATTACATAATTTGTTCATCGAAACATAAATTCTATCACTAAATACTTTGAATGAGATAACGGATAGTCTTTTGCATATTTATGAGTATTACTCTTGGCTTTACATGATGCAAAATTTGTGAATGTCTTACCACTGATAGCTTTACTGTGTTATATTTCTGTGTTCAAGTCATCGTTCTTTGGTCACTTAGTGATTGAGTGATAACCAAAAAAAATTATAAATCAGCTATTCAACCGTCTCTCAAATATCGTGTTATCATTACGTTATCACTTTTTTATCAATGGAGATCATGATTTATATCAATTGTGTAATCGTCATTATGTTTATGCATGTCATTAGATTTTTCGCACCAGTGATAAGAGGTTGTCATTTTGGTATCGAATAAAAACACAGACATTTTTCTTATGAAAAAGCAAAGCATGTTTATCCTGTATTGCCCTTTAGTATGTAATAGTCAGTTATCATTTATTAAAAAAAAAACACTTCATTTGATTTAGTTTGTGCATATAATAAAAGATAGTGTATCTTTCTTAGAGGTTACTAGAGAGTCGTTAGCCAACCAGGTTATTGGTATTTGGCAACTGTGGTCTAATGACGGTTTTAAGAGATGGAATAGAGAATGGTACACTGGATTTAATTCGAGTCCCACCTTTCAAAAATCTTTATTTTGTATTTTTAATGATTAAACACTTGCGACAAAAAACAAATTGGGGAAATTCAAGAGTCGAAAGAGGTGAACATCGTTGAATTTCCTTGTTTGGGAACGTAAATGGTTGTTACCTTCGATGCTTAAACGATTTTGTTAACTTATAAATCGATATTCGAAACTCACCATTATGTCGTGACTATTCGCTTGAAAGTTTGGGGCGATCTTTGTGAATTAACTTTACATTTTCTGAAACATGAAAATTCTGACAGTTTTCAATATTCAGTTTCTTGGGTTGGTACATCATGAGTTTTTTTAGAACGAGTTCTCGAGATCGAAAAAAGAAACGGTTTTTACAACGATTAAATTTATTTAGTTTCTTCTATTGCCACTAAATCATTGTTAACTACTTATTAAACTGAATCATAATTTTGACTCACTTCATTTCATTTATATTTCTAAGGCTAGTGATCATTGGGTACTTATCAAAACCTCAATATGTATTTTTCTATATCTTTTCAGATCAGTTGCTTATGGAAGGCTTGAGAACATTTTGAAGAAAGGCTGTGGGCATCGATATTATTCAGCGTACGACGTACTCCCATCCAAAGGAAATGACGAAGTCCAAGTATTTTCACACAGATATGCATTATATATATGTATCATGATTTTCCACTATGTACATTGCCATGATAGTATTGACAAAAGATATGAAACAAATTCCTAGTGTCGTGCTTGCTATATCTTTACATAATAAGATATTACGATGCTGCATTAAAAAGATAGTATACACATCATGTATTTATGTGTTGTTGCGTAGTATCCTTACACCATACTTTAAAGTGTGAGTGTAGGCATGATAACGTGTGCGGTCGAATGTGTGTGTCTCTGTGTCAGTGTTTGCCTGTGTGTGAATGAAAAGGGTTTGACACATAACGTGGATGAATGGAACGACGAGTTATAGCACTTTAAGTTCAAATATTGTGAACATTCTAAAGACTCTCGATGTGGAATATTTTATTTTTTCCAATCCTTCATTTGTTTATTGGTCTACAACATCTAATACTTAGCACGTCACTAGTAGAAAGCCACTAAATCACAAAAGTAGCACAGGTAATTGTGCTGAATAACATCTTCACATTCCCCATGTCACAATCTCTGTAGTGTCACTATCCGTCTGACTGAACCTATCGAAGCCCAAGTAGCAGATTGTTTAATTATAAAATATTGGAAACAACATCAAATACAAATTTTGAAAGAAAAATAACATCAGAATTTACGGCTTTATTACAACTAGCACGTAAGACAATTTTATAAAACAGAAGAAAAGAACAATTTTTAATAAAGAAAATGAAATATTTTCATGAAATACGATTTTACTATACGTTATGTTTTTAATAAAGTGACGAGGTGTATTTTTTTATGTCGGATATATATTCACATTTAATGTCTTAAAATAAATTTGGTGGGTTTTTTAACTATATTTCAAGTTATTTTATCAGAATTGTACCATAGTCAATTCAGTGTTATGCGTGTCGTGTTTTTCTTATACAACCAACAAAATAAATGATATGATCCGTTACCCACAGTAAAACTATACCAGTTTTTAAAACTGAATATATTTAAAACTATTTGATCCACTTTAAAAAATTATGTATGAATAAAAAATTGCTTATAGTTCATATAAAACATAATGTATAAAAATGATTACCATCGGAATAAAATAACTGAGGAACAAATAGAGAAATATCCGAATTCTAATGTATGCAGTTCAAACCTTTGGTATGATTTTGTTTCTAAATTGTACAATAAACGTCTGATTTTTAACTTGTCCAAATTCCTACATTTAGTTTTTGCAATATTGAGATCAAATCTGGGCCCATAGGTATGTTGCTGATTATAATACCACATCGAATAAAATAACATTTGAAACTCTGCAAGTATCCAAACAAAAATGCTAACGATTTTTCCTTGCGTTTGAACAAGGTACAAATTGAACTTTCCCACAAATACGTATGTAAGTAAACATTTCTTTAATATAACTTAGTCCAGGCGATTTTTTTGAAAGTTATAAATGTATACCTTCAAATGTTTACATATAGTGAATCAGAATTGCCCTATCATCTTTTCAAATAGCATGTAGGCAAGTATGTTATTACATCAACATTGGGAGGTTGCAGATGCCGCAGTGCTCCCTTATCAAACTGAAGACTATCAACTTAACGCTTTACATAAAACAAAATGCATAATCTTAAGCTGTAACAAAAATAACTATACCTAAATAGTATATAATCTGCACCTTTTCAACAGGCGCGTAGCCAGGATTTAAAAAGGGGGGGGGCAACCTTGTTTTCAACTCAAATGGGGGGGGGGGTTCCCCATGTACCACCTGGCTACGCGCCTGCTTTTCAAGACCTTCATCAACAATGAAACCGAAATATAACACTAAAATAAATAGTGAATACTGGCTGGCTGACTTTATCTACCCTATTTATTGCAAACAAGTTAGATATCGATGAATGAAT
>JAUUEB010500751.1:0-10340 GCA_032362205.1 Clione limacina
GCAATATCTAAGTCTTGCATGTGAGAAGTCATTGTTTCGTATCCGGTCAGGCCAATATTTTTCTTTTTACTTCACGCCTATAGATCTGGGTTAATAAACTGAATTTAATTTACCCTTGACAACAAATGTATTGCTGGATCCACCTTTCATAAAACCTCCTTGTTTTGCTGAGGGTGTTAAAATTCACATGAAACAAATCGTGTAAACAAACAGAGCTGATGACGAGTAAACCTAAAAATAAATGTATTTTTCAACACAGGCAATAAGAACAAGGAAGACTAACGAGATATTCTAAAAATGGAATTAACTTTTTTTAAAGGAGAAAAATTAAATTTGACTTATAGCTGTTTGATGACAAACAAGGAAATAAATTGTTTTAATGAATAGGCACTGAGTTGAAAGGATGTTAAATGAGAGCGTTTAAGGTTGAGAGTCCATCGCTTAGGCTAAGTGAAAACAAAAACGACAGGCTTTAACACAAAATTGTGTAGAGTTAGTGCTTGTAAGAAGTTCAAAGAATGGGCAACCGAATGATTTCTTAAAAATATCATGTATCTTAATTGTTGAAGAACAGCATCAACACATTTTTTTCACCAATTTTAACTAGCAAGTCCCTATAAGCATATAATTATCATTTCAGATTGTGATAGATTATAAAATACAAATACGACTCTTGGTGAGAAGTGAGCAAAGGTCAGTCAATTGATATTTGTGCATACCTAGGATTCTCAAGAGCAGATAATTCCAAACATACTCAAGCTTACTGGCATTTTCATTTATAGCATTGCAATGAAATAATAACAATAACAAAACTTGTTTAATATAAGATGATTTATTAGCCTAAACAAGTATTCAACTGTTTTTTTTTTAATGTTAGAAATTATGTTGAATTATGTGAGATTAAAAATCTTAAAATCTATCTATGTCGTGGATATGGATGTTTCTCATCATCTTTACCAGCCAGCACATTCCCTAGTGCAGAAAGCTTTCAACTTTTCGCAACCTGTAAGCTTCTGTGCTTGGTGTGCTGCAACATTAGGACATACATCATCTCTATAGAAGTTGCAGATGGCCTTGCAGGTTTCAGGGCATCTACATGCACGGATGGTGACCAGTCGGACTAAACAGGCTGGACGTCCATCTGTGTAGAGACATCCAAATGGCATCTTATCCTTGTTACATTGATGTCCACAGATCACCTTCAACTGATGATGAGCTTGTTTATCTGAGTACTGGTCGATGCGAGTGATCTCAGAGTTCCTCAAGGCAGTGACGTCATAGGCCATCATCACAACACACAGGATCACTGTGTAGACCTTCATAATGGATGAGGAAGTCTTTACTCGACACTTGAGTGATAAAAGCCTTTGAGAATATCTGTGCGTGAAGATAAGAAAAATGCTAATTTAGTATGTAATGATACACACTCGTAACAACAGACATTATATCTTATTCTAATATTATAATTGACTACAAGTAGTACGTTCGTCTAGGGGCTATTTAAGAATTTCATACTAATAAATGCGAAGCGCCCCAGAAAAAAGCACCACTTTAAAAAATCCCATACTAATAAATTTTAAGATGACTCTAAATACCTAAGCTAGTGCCCTTCTGAGGTTTCTACAGTTTACATTTGTGCTGCTTTTTAGAATAATTCTAAAATAATATGTGTATGCATCTTTTTACTTGAAAATATGCCGTCCAAGCGTCGTACCCAGATTTGAAACGGATGTTTAATACAGAATTACTTTTGATTCGCACCAAATTCATTTTTGCCCGGAAGATATAATTTAAGACACACCCACTTTAAAACTGACGTAAAAAGTGGCATCACATTTGATTCGCAACATAGCACAGAAAATGATACTTGAACGAACACAATTCAGTATGCAAGCAATTCCAGATTAAGATTCAACTAAGAACTTAAAACTGATAGAGATACCTTATTCTCGATATTTTCTACGTTTGCGAAGTGCTTACACCAATGGATTTTTGAAAGGGGGTTTCCTTCAAGAGGAGAGTATTAGCGCGAAAACATTGCGGAGAGGGGGGGCTAGTATCAATTATGCGTTTAAAACTTTGACACTTTCTTCTTCTTTTTCTTCTTTTGCTGAGCTGATTCTTAGAGGAAGTCTGGTAACAGTATAGACTGTTCTTTGTAACGGATGTTTAAAAGTTTGAAAAAGATATATTGAAAAAGATCTTTTGTTATGAAATGTCGCCTCATTTTACTTTTTGTCGCTCACAATATTAACTTTAAAATCAACGTTAAAAGTATTATATGTTCAGCACGCAAGTAACTTCTACTAGCCAAACTGCTTATATTAGTTCATTGGCTTTATGAAGAAAACTATAATGTAACGTCTTAAACTATTAAAGCAGAAATTTTGCCCAGATAACGAGTCCACTGAGAGCTAAAAGACGTAATTCAGTTATATTCTACGGTAAGAATGTGAACACAATCAGGATACATCAGTAGACACTGGAATTTTTGTTTTAAAGATGAGTGAGCATCCCCCTTTTAAACTTCTCTTTGTTTTCATTTCATGTCGTAAATAACAAACTTTTATAAGGATAATATACCAAGGGGTATATTGGCGTCGTTACGATGTGTCTTTGTTTGGGTGTGTATGGGGGGTTCTAGAGGGTGGCAATACACTTTTTTACGGATAGCGAACATATTTATGTTTTGTTTACTTCTTTTGGTAGAACGGGGTATCAACGATTTTCCCTTCTGAAGGTGCGAAGTTGCTTAGTTTTTGTGGGGAGGGGTATAGGCGCGAAGCATCTGAGTGGGGGTCCCATTTTGAGGGTGGTTACAAAATATTATCAGAGACCTCGCCTATTTTTTTTCTCTATTGGTAGAACGCAGGGATTTGTCAAGGATTTTCAAATTATCGGTGCACAAACGCCTTTTGGGACTTCTAAAATTTACCACGACCAACTTGGTGTCTAGTCGTATATGAAAAGGCAATGCCTTATTCTATGTGGGAAAGGGTTGTATAGCCTAGTCCGTCGTAAAAACAGGAACGTTGTGGACAAGATATCATCATGGCAAAAGTCAAGTTTCAGGCTAATATCATACTGAGAATGTAGCTTCCAAATGGTGTTTATACCAATATAAGCCGATTATTATCAGCCCACTAGGACCCAGCAATCGTCAATTGTCAAGTTAAAGATGCCATAAAACATCAGGGATTGTATAGGTTCATACCAGTCATTGAATCTGAATTCCTGTTGGAACATATCAGCAGTCAAGAGTTTCATTCAAATTACAAAATGTAAGGATAAATGGCCAAGATTACTGCCTACATTTGAGCCTGAATGAAACCTGAATTCTTTAGAATGTTCTGAAAGGGTCTAGACTGAGATGGTCATTTTATAAGAAATATGGGTTCTAGATATAACCGAAATCTTCATACTACTGGCAACAGGCAAGCTGGGCCTATCTAAGTTATCTAATTGATAAAACAGATAGCCCAGATGTAACCATGTGATCAAGTCATACATGAAGCGAGACAACATGTAAGCCTAGAGGGTGATACTACGATGCAACTTGGGATCTAAAAGAATACGGAATGTTCATACAACAGCCAAGGCCGGGACGCTGGGGTAATCGAGACGGATACGAAAATGAAATGAGACGGCTGGGCCATGGAACACCTGAGGCCTAGTTGCAATCACAATAGTCATTTGATATCTCCTTTGGCAGCCTTGTCTCAATCCCTGGTCAACTTGATTTTGTTAGATTTTTTTCAGTGAACACTTGATGTCAAATAGTTCAGTAAATGAGTATTAACCATAATATTTTTGTACTTCTAATTTCAAACTTGTTTTGGGGCAATTTTAATCAACAAATTGTATTTTCTAGTATCGATACATGCTTTCTTTATTGCTCCTGAGCTCCTTACATTTAAGTTATACCAAAGCCAAACTGGTTTCATACCACAGAAAATATGCAAGTGATGAATATAACATTTTTGGCCTACATTCGCCCTACAGCGACCAAAGAATTATTTTTTTCAAAATAACCATTACATGTGGAAAAGCCTGGACAATTTGAATCCAGATTTTTTTTCCTCCTTGTGATTTTGACGTGAATTTTGGAGTGTATGGGAGGAACAAACAATTTTACGGAGTGCCAAAATATTGATGTTTTTTTTACTTCTTTTGGTAGATCACATGGGCGTCTTATCAACGATTTTCAAATGGGGGGTATATTTGTGCGAAGCGCCATTACTGAAGGTGCAGAGTGCCTTAGTTTTTGTGGGGAGGGGTATCGGTGCGAAGCATCTGAGTGTTTTTAGTGGGGTTCCCTTCTAGAGTGTAGTTACAAAATATTATCAGAGACCCGGCCTATTTCTTTTCTGTTTTTTGGGGTAGAACGCAGGTATTTATCAAGGATTTTAAAATTTGGAGAGCAATATCGGTGCCAAAGCTTTTGTCAGGGGGTGCTCTCTTTAATTCTCTTAAGCTCCCTACATTTCCATACAAAAATTTAAAAGCTAGTGGTGAACATAACATTTTTGCAACAAATATATTTTCACAGCGACCAAAGAACATTTTTTTCATAATAACCATTACATGTTGAAAAGCCAGGACAATGTGAATCTGGATTTTTTTTTTTTAATTTTAGGGTCCTCCTCGTAATTATCGCATAATCTGGATCCTAGATTCCCTCTTCTCGTGTATATCGTTGTCTATGAATCAGTTGATACATTTACACGATCCTGTTTCTAGATACTACTTCGGCGCTTCCTTCCGCCAAAACAGGCGGCAACTATATGATTTAAGAAAATACGCAATTAATCTAGACTAAAGAGAATCACATTGTCTCTAATATTTTAATATGACTGAAAGAAAGGATTCCAATTACTGAAACTGAAAGGTGGGTTTTTCTCTAACGCTAGATTTTTCTCAATAATTATTAACGTATTTCACTCTTGTGAACGTGAATAGTATCTACAAGTCAAAGAACAACAGCAGAGATACACCCCCTTTCTGAAAAAAATAATCCTCACCGTGAAATGTGAATGACAATTAACGAAAGTTGGTGTGAATAAATATTTCTGTCACGTTCATCAAAACGCTAACCATATATTGCACACAATTACTCAAATAACCAAACTAAAAAATGTTACCTATGAAAATATTCTAATGTAGAAAGAATTAAAGCTTTGTTAAATGCTTACAAATGACGGAATATGAACAGATCACATTTTCAACTTACCTGAAGAGACTGTTGTCGACCACAGGAATGGCAAAGTAAATCTCAACTATGAAGCAGCTATTTTATAAGTTAAAACAGGATATTTCAAATCGTTAAATGCGTAACACGAGACTATTCGATGATGACAAATACGGGCTGGTGAGATGTTGTCAACAGATTACAGAAACGTTATTCATCTGAAGATCATTGTAAAGTCCCATTGTGAAAATGCCAAATGTCGCCAGATAGAATACGTTAAGCTCATATCAACCTATCAATGCTGGTTGTGTCAGATACTCAAAGGCTTTATCGGACAATATCTTCATAGGAATCAATTAGTGAGAAATGCTGACTGTCTTTTTTCAGTCCGTTTTAGCTATTTTGTGAACGTTTTTAGCTAGTAATAATTATGTGCGTAGTTGTTGAAAACCTGGGTGAAAAAAATAAAGTTAATTTAATGTTTGTTAATATTTTCATACATTGGTACCACATATGATCCCAGTGGAAATGAGAGAGGTCATCGTGAGGAAGAACATTTGTCGTCAAGTTAATGTTGTATCAAGATAATCTAATTGATGGTAAATGAGTTGGACTAACAGAGGGTGAAGAGAAAAGGATATACGTCAAGTAGACATAAACGAACATGTCATGTTGTGGTAAATTATTCTATTTCAAAGCGTAAGACCATAAATAGAAATGATACATCTAGTTAAGTTTTTGACGACTTTTAACAAACAACTAAATACTTGTAGAATCAGTTGAATTTATATTTGAATTAAACCAGGAATGTTCCTCTTTTAAGAAAATGGATGATTTAAACTTAAATATGTTTTAATTATAAATTATAAAATACGAAAAGCGTTGGATTATACAAAATTTTCATACTGAGATGATTTTAGCTCAGTTTGTACACTTTTGTTGTATATATCAGCTGAGTTAAAATCTATACCCAAAAAACATTTTACTTATAGTTAAGTTTGATGCCGCAAAAATATAATACACTTATACTCATAACAGTGTAATTACAAACGTTATGTATTGACTACCTATGAATCAAGGTGCTCACCAGATATATAAACTTCCATCTTCACACCATTGTCAAAGAAACTGGGAGCACCGGAGTGTCAACACCGAACAATCAGCATAATGAGTCAAATCGTGAAAAATAATTCTAAGAATCCTAATAGAGCGCAAAGGAAATAAATTATCCTCAGAGATTGATAGAAAACAGTTTGGGTTTGTCAAGGATAAGGGAACAGTTAATGCAATCTTTACTCTCAAGACGATAATGGAAAGGTCAGTAGAGTAGTGCAGATACCACTATTTGTGCTTTATAGACTGTTTAAAGGCATTTTAATCAGAAAAACATGATGAACTCTTTAGGATGCTGCAAATTATTGGTGTGGACAACACGGCCTCCATGTTGTTTAAAGTCAGACCGCTGATGTGAGTGTGGATGGTGAAGTATCTGAGTTCTTCAACATTGAGAAGGGAGGAGAATAGGACTGTGTCTTATCGCCAGATTTGTTCAATTTGTACATAAAATTCATCTTCAGATATACAGTGGAGCAAGATGGAACCAGCTTAAATGTGAGAACATCACAAACTTTAGATATGCTGATAATGCAGTGCTCATGGCATACTCTCAGAAAGATCTACATAACCTGCTGAATGCAGTTGAGAGATAGGGAGCGACAACTGGGGACTAAACCGGTCTAAACCTGAATGTCAAAAAGACATTATACTTTCTTATTTTTTCATACGATACAATTCATAGGAACGGGGTTGTTAGCATTCTTTGTAGTTTGACTTTCAAGAGTTTATTAGATAAACTATGAATTACAAATAGAAAAAATACAACCACGCAAAAAATCAACAAAGACATATAGCAAAATACTCGAAGGACACGCAACTCTGTTTTTAAATAGATTACTCAAACAGTTGTGAAATATGATTTTAAATAGTCACAAGATAAGCCTCTTCGCAAGATAAGAGATTCTTAACTCTTAAGATGTGACAACAGCGTGTTTTTGCCAAATTAACAGATAAAATATTGCAAAAAAAATCAAAAATAGCCATAACAGTGGGAATTTTTCACAAATATTTCTGGATTAAAATAGCATAAATTGTATACCTATTATCCACCCTACATTCAAAAATAAAAGCGATCCGAGCAAAATTACTTAAGTTATCGCGTAAACAGACACACATACAGACGGATACACACACAATGTTCGAGATATGAACATTTTAATTGTCAAGTTCATATGGGTCATTCCACAGAAATGTCAACCACATTTTGGAGATTGTATTGTAATGTTCATCCTTTTGTATATTTAACTGAGATCACTGCAAATTTGACTATATTGCATCCTTGGAAGGTTTATGGCTATAAGTCTTTCTAGTTAAGGAACAATCAAAAATTGGTGGCTCCTTGGGTAACACACTTGCCTCGCATGCGACATGCTTTGGTTCGAAATCGGCCAATTGTTGGACCTGCTTATCTCATCTTCATATGTTGCAAAAGGCACTTATTACCTTCACTCACTCACTTACTCACTCACTCACTCACTCCCACTCACTCACTCACTCACTCACTCACTAACTCACTTACTCAATAATATCAAGGATGCTCATTCCACATGATCGTAAGGTTGCCGAGCGGAACTACCACAAAAATAATTGATTTCAAGACACGCATTTTTCTGTTCCGTGTTCAAAATGAAATTTCATGAGCTCGGTACCTATAGCGAAAAGTTTGATGGAATTCCCTCGGTTACCAATCACAACTCGACAAAAGTTTAGATAGCTTCTCTAGAATGACTTCATACACTCAACAAGTTAGGTCATTCACGTAAACATTTGATAAGAAATGCACCCCTACGATTATGTTAAATTAGTCTTCATAAATTATCACAAAATAAATTCTAAAATATCAGTATAGATACAAGCTAAACAGTGATGTTGGAAAACCGATCAAAGGAAAAAACTTGTTCTCAAGAAACGAAGAGAAAAGCCGTGCAAATACAAACACTTCTTTTATCTACTTTCTCATGAGTAGATTCTTTGAAAGATGCGAACATGTTTACCGTGAACTGTTGAAGGATCCGTATCATACCACCTCTGGAGTGGATTGAAAAAAGAGTAAAGATCATAGCAAGTACTGCGCACCGCACCCTCTTTCAGTGATTCTAATTTCATGACAAAGCAGATAAAAGAAGTGATGTTATTTTCACGTTTTTTTGTTTTTCCTTTATCATATCATGTAGTTCAAAAGATCGGTTTCCAAATATGACTGTTTAAGTGGTATCTGTATCTTTTAGAATTGCAGTTACAATAATTGATAAAGGAAAAATTGAGAGGGGGCTTGACCGAACCATCGCTAGGTCGGTTTGTAACGATATCTACACAAGCAATAGGAAGTAAACAAGAATATTATGATATTTTATAAAGGTGAGCTTGTTATTCAGCCTTGATGACAGATGTGTTGTGATACCCTTATTGATACGAATACACACAGAAATTTCATTCTAACTTTTATATTACAAGGGTGTTGAATGATACGATCTTTCATGTTGCTAAATTTTTTCCACGATTAGAATATGTTTTTGTGTGTAGTGGTATATTTTCGCATTGAGCCTGTAGATTCATTTTAGGTCTTATTAGGTTTACCCTTGACACAACCAACTAATTATAAGAAGACATACGCGTATTTTATAAATGCTAGCACTTTAAAGACTCTGAACAACTTTATTTAAATTTTGAAATCACATAATGATAAGTCTAATTCTTCAAACAAACAAAGCATACTTTATACTGCAGTGTCATTTCATTTAGAAATACAATATCTGGTGGCTTAAAAATGTACAACACATTGTGCTATTATATTGAAAACTAAACTGAATATTCGCATATTTAAGAAAATATGTACTCTCATTGGTGTAGGCTAATAAAGATAATATATTCGTTTGTTGAAATTGACTGCTTACCAAGGGCGGCACCAGGAAAATTGAGAGAGGGGCTTGACTGAACCATCGCTAGGTCGGGTCGTAGTCAGGATTTTGAAATGAGGTGAACAACCCTGAATATTATCAAAGCAATGGCCGCAAAGCGGCCTAATTCTTTTTAAATTGGTTTAACATGATGCAAATTTAGAGCATTCAAGAGCATATCATCAAATCAATGGCCGCGAAGCGGACGAAATTGTTTAGATTGGTTGAAAATGGTGCAAATTTAGAGCATTTTGGATCTCAAAGGAGGGTGAGAGCAGGGCTTAAGCCCCCAAGCCCCCACATGATGCTGCCCCTGTATAGAATTTAAATGGTGCATTTTAAAGTACTTTTGGGATCTGTTGGGGGATGAATCCAACAATTTTTGGTATTGGGGGGACTCAATATTGAGAAGGGCGGCTGCCCTTCCGTGCCCTCCCTTGGGTACGGGCCTGTCTTATCTTCTTCATATTTCTTCTTCGGCGTGTCCTTACCTTAGAATCATAGCATTGACATATCTTCTTTTTTTCTTTCAACTTTCACTTTGGCAGAGTGTCACATACTAGGCATGTTCAGTACAGGACTCGTTGTAAAGTTTAGTAAGCTTTTTGAAGATTTTTGGCTTTCAGTTTGAAATGAATATACTTCACTTTTGTTTAATATTCACCAAGTAGCAGTTAAAACATAAGTTATATTCTACTAGCAAGTGGTTTCCGTTGTTTTTATTCGATTTTACAATTAAATTGTACAAAAGATCTATGTCGAGGATTTTTGGCTACATTTTGGGTTTAAAAAGACCCTAATAATTTTACCCGACAGTCTGGATTTTATCCGCATTTGGCGGAAACGCGGGTTGATTCCTCAGTCCTGATTACAGGGGGCACAAAAAATCCTTGAATACATCAGGCGCGTAGCCAGGATTTTGAAATGGGGGGGGCAACTTTGGACGAAATCAAAACAATGGCCGCGAAGCGGCCAAAATTGTTGACATTAGTTATAAGTGGTGCAAATTTAAGGCAATTTGTATTACAAATGGGTAAAAATGGCCGAAATTTTGTAAATAAGTAAAAAATCTCTCTCTCTCTCTCTCTCTCTCTCTCTCTCTCTCTCTCTCTCTCTCTCTCTCTCTCTCTCTCTCTCTC
>JAUUEB010500762.1:0-10340 GCA_032362205.1 Clione limacina
AGAGAGAGAGCGAGAGAGAGAGAGAGAGAGAGAGAGAGAGAGAGAGAGAGAGAGAGAGAGAGAGAGAGAGAGAGAATGTGAGGGGAACAGGATAAATTGTATACGAAGTCTTTGAAGGCAAAGACTATACAAAATGAGAAATAATGGTTGTAGGAATGGGTTCACATCTGTCATTCTATAAGAGCAGTGGTTTGATCAGTCATGCAAATAGCACCCACGGTGAAAGTGATCCTTTAGTGTATGACCCTGATGGCTTTGGGATTCATTAACTTCATTCACATCTTTGATAAATATCAGCCTTATTTTTATGGCCTGTCAGAGTTGTTAAATAATTAATCTGATAATGTTCTATCCTTGGACAATATTCTGTTAATATTCTGTGTAAAGTACACAGTATTCAATTTAGATATCAATTAGAGAGTATAGCAGTTTTTCACAGAGTAAGATAATGAAAGTATATTTGTACTGCTTAAGTCTTTTAACTAAGCTGTTATCTCGTTTACCATTGTTATCAAACAGAATTCACTGTTTGATAATAAAACTTTGTTTGTATCCAGATCTATTATTAGCTTCGACCGGAGTGACCCAAATGCACTCTTCCTTCCTCAGTGTCCATTGATGTTTTTGTTTTGAGCTCATGGTCGACGTTTTCACATAATTAACAGGGTTACACTGGCAGTACTCTTACATACCACCCGTAAAGTTATTTAAGCAGAAGGCGTTAGTGCCAAAATTGTATCTTTGGTTAAATGTCTTTCATCTAAGCTACTAATAAGTCTTGCAGTTGAGTCAAATGTTATCCGGTATGTGACTTCAAATGTCTGTTAACTACGTTATATAATTATATAAAGGTACCGACTAGTTAAGTCTTTAGATATTACAAACACCTTCTTAATTCGATTAAACAGGCCATTTGGCAACACTAATAAAAAATAATAATACAGTTGTTCAAACATAAAAAGCCTTTATATATGTATATGTATATGTATATAAGGCCAAAAAAGGTGTTTGGTTAGGGTTACATGCCCCCCCCCCAAAAAAAAGGGTATGTAGGTCGGACAAATCTTTTTTTTTATTTATTTTTTTAGTCAAAAAGGGTGTTTGAATAGCCAAAATCGGTAGAAAGATCGTGTTTCCCCGTAAAATAGCCAAAATCGGTAAAAATATCGTGTTTTCCCCCTTTTTTTTTTATTGAGAATGTTAAAAAAGTCTAGGGCCGGAGTCATTTTCTAGGGTCGGTCGGGTAACCCTAACCAAACAACTTTGTTTCTGTTGGCCTCATATGAATACCATTTTGGAACTCGTAAAGAGTTTTTTTTTTATAAGATCATGCAAAAGGCCCATCAGGAAAAGTGGTAAAATTAATTTCACATGGAACAAATATTGTAGCTCTTTAAAGTCAGAATTTATCCTTAAGCTGCATAAATTATTATTTTTTTATATTAACAATGCTCGGATATCAATCTCATATTGAGTCTATTCATGTAGCGGAAGAAAAATTTCGCTAAAATTATTAAATCACACAGCAAGAAAAAGAAATTGGTGGCAGTAATGAAGTCATAGACATAGTCTCTACTAAGAGGACCGTGACATCCAAGGTCACAATGGCCGCTAGTTACATTGTATTGACGGTAATCATTAGCGAGACACATTCCATTTCAATGTAAACATAGAAGTACTATTATTGTGGAACTAACAATTACGTATCAGGGGGGTTTGCCAAATCTTGACTTGGGTTGCCAAAGGGCCAACAGCTGCGTAATTTTACGTTGCAATGAAATGATTGGTTAATTGGGGATAGGAAGTAGAAAGGTACCATGTAAGAAAGGTCAAGGTTGCAACGAACTGAGCATCGAAGGACGTTACATAGTCCTTATAGTGACACCCTCTAAAGCTTTATGGTACTAAGATGTTTAGCACCCAATAGTTTGAAACCCAAATCGCACGTGCATGGAATGAACGAAGGGTTTGAATTATTTATTTATATGAGAGACATTTTAGGATCCAGAGGTTTAATAGCCAGATAAACCCCGAGTCCTGCTCTACAAGGGACAGATGCTTGTCGGAGGAATATCTACAATCCCTACTGCCACGGTCTAATTATACTCTATTATAACAGACTTAACACAATTCTCCCTCCTCATCCAATATTCTTTCCTTAAAGCTCAAATTCCATAAAAGAATGTGTTATCGACCGTCACCCCCCGAGGAGGTGTGTGAGTCCTTAGATTTGAGCAAGTCATGCGTGAGCTTAAGAAGTAAATGGGCACGTGCCATCATGTCGCCATGGCTCGGTGATTAGAAATCACGTTAGGAACGCGTGACACTAACACTCTTAGCACTGTGTCAAACTGCCTCCTTCAAATTTTAGTACATATTTAGGAAAAGCAGTATCTGAATATCTTTATTATTTTGGGAGCTTTTTAGGGTGTTATTTTTCTATTATTTAACCAGCAACAGATGGCATGTATGAGCGTCTTTTACTGTGCATAATGTCGGAAAGCAAACTCGGAGATTTGTGTAAGATTTGGTGTGTATTAGTCATTGTTCCTCAGCGCAATCTTATACAATGTATGGTTTCATGAGGATATAGTGAAGAACAGGAGCGTAGCCAGGGGGGCATGGGGAAACGCCCCCCATATTTGAGATCCAAACGGCTCGAAATTTGCACAATTTTTAACTAATCTCGAAATTTTCTTTAATAATATGCCCTTAATTTATCTAAATTTGCATTATTAAAACCTATCCCAAAAATGTCTTCCATTGCTTTAATAATATCCAAAGTTGTTCCCCCATTTCAAAATCCTGGTTACGCACCTGGTGATGAACATTTAGTTACATGTTATGGAAACTGGTTTATGGCTATGTCTTTTTTCTACTTAATTTTCCTTTTTTCCTTTTCCAGAAAACATTGAAGCTATTAAGATGATCAATAAATCCGGGGTATTCTTCAACCACCATGCCGCCAGGTTCACTGAGATGAATTGAAGCGAAGCGTCGTCCTCGATTTATTCAATGTAGTATGCAACAACGAATATCAATAATAGGTGAGTTCTACAAATATGATATTTTTATAAGCCCACAATGCAATTGTTGAATGATAATATACATAAGTTAGGTCCTCTAATGTCATTTGAATGACATTGTCAGCCAGGTTTAAAAACAGTGGCGGCTAGTCCTTTAAATCTGCAGAGTTAGTAGTCCTCCTGATATTTTCTGTTACGTCTAAAACTTCATTAATTTAAAACACATACCAGCATTATGATACAAAATACTTAATAATATATTATGCTTTTTTAACAGTGAGAATTCGTTATACTTGTTTGGATCGAATACAAAATGTGGGCTATGATTACTAGGTAATCGATGACAAATAGTGGACTATGATTACTAGGTAATCGTTGACAAATAGTGGACTATGATTACTAGGTAATCGTTGACAAATAGTGGACTATGATTACTAGGTAATCCTTGAATACAAATAGTGGGCTATGATTACTAGGTAATCCCGAATACAAATAGTGTGCTATGATTACTAGGAAATCCTCGAATACAAATAGTGGGCTATGAATACTAGGTAATCCTCGAATACAAATTGTGGGCTATGATTACTAGGAAATCCTTGAATAAACATAGTGGGCTATAATTACTAGGTAATCCTTGAATACAAATAGTTGGTTATGATTACTAGGCAATCCTCGAATACAAATAGTGGGCTATGATTACTAGGTAATACTCGAATACGTAGTGGGCTATGATAACCAGGTAATCATCGAATACAAATAGTGGACTATGATTACTAGGTAATCCTTGATTCTGAGCATCATCTTTTGCTTTATGTACCCAAAATGTGTAAACGTTAGTAACAAAACATTGATATAACAACTCGCCTCAATGCACACATTAAAAACAGGTTGCAAAATTAATGAATCACTTAAATGCTTAATTATTCTTATTGGTCTCGATTCGTAATTTTGTGAAATTAATCACCAATCAATGTAACATGTTTTGCACATGATTTCAAGTGAATTGTACACTTAATGGTCTGGGACAACGACATTAAACATTAGCACCATAAATGTTTACAATAAATACAAAATTAAGTTTCCCCTCCAGCAGTTATAAGGTTGCACTCTCCAGCCACGCGGTGATGTATAGAAAATGTATTTAATTAGTGTGAAAAATCACATACAGCTGTTGCTGGTGACAACAAACAGAATATACTCGTAATTGCAACACAAAAATTATAACGCGTGAGTTTTACGACGACAAGTAATCGATTCGCTATTCAATCACTTGAGATTGTTACTGCTGCTACTGCCATCTGCGGTCAATGTTTTTTTGCGTTTTACGATTCGCAATGACGGTTGATCAAGTTCACTACCCAGGAAAGAAAAGTTTTTACTCGAGTATGATACCAGGATCGATACTCGTTCTCATTGAATTGTGGATAATGAATGTGAGCCATTGATAATATGTTGGTTTTAACATAAAAGTGGCGAATTGATTAAGGTTTTTTAATATGCAAGCCTGTCTCTGCCTGTCTCTGCCTGCAGGCTAAATTAGATGTCATAGTAACATAGATAAATTCACGTTTTGTTTGTTTTGCCTTTCATTGTTTGGTGCACGTGGTGTCACGTGGTGTCGTGTTGACTCGAATGTCAATATTGAGTTCTGTTAAACATTTCTTATTTCTGGTTCTTGCAATCAATATCGGAGTTATTATTTTTTCTATCGAATGAATTACCTCGTAGGCTGTGCTTGTGAAAGAAGTAATTGAAAGTAATCTGATTCTTTCTTTCATCATAATGTTCAGTTCGATTTTCACCCCTGTTTCAATAATATATAAAGGCGCAAATAGGACTCAATACATCGAGGCTCGAATCGGATAGAAAAGAATATTATATAATATGAAATAAATATAATTATTTTTTAATACTTATGCATAATCAACGACAAAATCATTTTTATGACTTGATCAATTTTCTTATTTGCACCAACAATCAAATAATTGGAAATGGCGTTTAAGCATATTATCACCCTTAGTGGAACAATTGTTTTTCAAACATTCTGAACCAGTTCCAAAACGTCCGAGACCCGCTGAAAAGTTTTCAAATTAATTTTCTATTTATTCCATTTAGGATTTTGAGGTTTTTGTTAGATTATAGACATGGACATTTGCAACACAAATGAAGGTTAAATACAACAAGAAAGCAGATACGCCCTTATTTTCAAATGTAATCTAAGTTACATAGATACCTTTTTTGTCAGTACCAATATATTGTTCCTGTATACTGTATAATACGTGGGATAATGTGTGAAGATAAACTTGGACTATTTTGGGTTTTCCGGATCCAATTAGTTATTGTTCCAAGATTGCGTGTTTTACGGGGTGGAAACTCTTTTACTGTTTGATCTTCTTTCAACTGAGAAATTCCTTCCACTTACAAAGTAGATTAGTAAGTCAAGGATTAGGGTCCAGATTGTACATCAAACGATGAGGTGTTAAATTACCGCTATGATATGGGAGGTCTTGGTGACCGCAAGATGGCGTGAGGCCTTGGAACTTGATATAACTGGTCGAACAGAACTATGACATATGAAGACCACTTTTTGTGACCAATTTCAGGAACTTACGTTCGAACGTTCGGGTATTGTTAAGGGTTATACAATTTTGCCATTTGCCTATCTTTAATGCTTTTATCATTCTCTTCAATGTTGACTGGTTTATTATCTCGCTAAGAAGCTGCTAAGTCTTATGATCAGTGATCAGATGTTATCTCAACATCAATACTTAACAGATGACAGAACATATTTTGTACAAGAAGATGTTGTATAGTAGCTCCATGAACTCTCTTGTGATGTGAGAATAAAAGACGGCTTACTGAAGTTCTTAACTTGGTTTTAGAAGGGAATAATGAGCTTCACGATCTCTGCTTAGTAGATGAGACATTAAGATAAAGAGATCACTAACAGGTTGGTTATGAAGACAGTAGTAGGGTTTAACTTAGATGCCCCTTTGATCTTGACTTTTGTTTATCCAAATTGCTGATTAAAAAGAAAGTGTGCCGCAGGTCGAAATGAAATGTCAAAGTTTGTATGTCAATCTGCTTAATTAGTTGGAAGAGTTCGAATATTTTGTAATAAAGCAAATATATCAAAGGAAATGATTGAGTAATCTCACTAACCAGGAGTCTGTAGTTGGTGATAATGCGACTTCTGGTGCTAAGTGTTCTTTGGATAAGTGAGATAGAAAATCTCGAAGACAATATGTGTGCCGTCTTTGTCTTGGAATATTTTGACTTAATCGTAACCTTTTACAAATAGTAAATAATGCATCTCAATGTATATAATGGCAATATTTCAAGTTTGCTTTGAAATACAAAAACATCTGAGATGGATGGCTAAAAATAGATTATAATTTGTCGGCTTTCAATACACAATAAATTATTTCTCCGTCAATTTCAAATTTAAAAATGAGTATGCAATCAGTGTCTGAAAACAGAAAGGGATCAGAATATAAAAGAGACAAGTCACATGAAGCAACGCAATATGTGTTATGCGCATGTCACTTCTAAGACATGATTTTTAAAGCCAATTTATAAATACATTATAGGTTTGACTCTTATGTCCCTCAAATCAATTCATATGGTGGTTGATAGTTGACAGTTCAATATTGAAGCAATTTTGGGAGAAAGAAGAGTGACTGAAAGTCAATGTTTTTCTGGCATTTGGTCCAAAGAGGATTTGGTCCTGTCAAGTTTGTTATAACTCACAACAATGTCAGAACTGACATGACAATACTTATCGACTTAACAAAACGTAAATGCTTAGCGTGTTATTTCTGGCAAATCTCTAAATTAGCGGTCACTGTGGAATTTCTGGACAACAGGAGCTAGGTGGGCAGACTGTCATCTTACGTCCTTTGTGACACTCGCCTGCTGTCACCCACATGGCGATAACATGGCGATAACGGGGTGTCGCGTGCCCCGTCTGCCTCATTACCTGCCTATGTAAGCCTTAGGTAGACAACACCTGCCGTTGTCCGCTGTCCCGCCCACTCAGGGAGTGCAATCAGGCAAAGAAATCCATCTGCCGATCATTAACTTTTCTTTACCCTACCCTCTCGCAGTCACACTTTGGTAGATCATGTACCAATTCCTGTGGTCTATGACACATAATGAAGCAACAGAATGTCAAGTATATAGCCTGGTGCCCCTTTACTTACAATGTTACTGTAACGTGAGGACAATTAAGATCGTGTTCCTAGGTGACCTTGACCAATCCTTACGCAACTACAACGCAGAAGTACTTGGCTTTCCTGATTTGAAGACAGCAGCTGACAAAATTGCACCAAGAAAAAGCTAACAATTAAGAGGGTTGAACACTTGTACAATAATAATTAAGGTGTGATGCACCATGTTTCTCAAATGACAATAAAGAAACAAAAAATATACAAAATAACGGTACTTGTCATGAGTTGGCATAGCTACCCTGGTTTTGTAAAAAATAAGTTTTCTCAATCAAATACGTTTTTCCAATGTTAAAGCTTTTTCTTTTAGCTTGATAATGCTATCAGCTAATGTTGGTGATATCAGCAAATGTTTTTGAATATATTTGGTTCCCAAGCATTGATCAAAAGTCTAAATTTCAGAAACATATTTTCTTTAACGTATTTACTCTTTATATCAACTAATAGACACATTGTACAGTTTGAACCTATTAACCTTTGTGAATTCGGTATATTATACTGAACATGTAAGATGGCGTAACGCTCTTTACAAAATATATAAGACATATTTATAGATGTCGTTGCTATCTTATATTATTTCTTATAAATTTAGTGCATTTTCATAGTTCACTGCCTCTAGCTCTTTTAAAGAAGGAAAAACAAAATTATCGGGAAATCCTTCCTCTAAACTATTGAGACATGCGTCTATATTATTTGACATTCCAAATTTAAATTAAAGGGAAATATCTTCTATTCGTCGACCATAAAGTATTATTGGTATTCAATTCCAAGAGAGGGAGAGGGAGAGAGCGAGAGAGAGAGAGAGAGAGAGAGAGAGAGAGAGAGAGAGAGAGAGATGAGAGATGGAGAGAGAGTGAGTGAGAGGGAGGGATAGAGAGAGTGTGGAACAAAGATGCAGATGACATTGGCTATTTGGGAAGAAAATTCGTCTTTATTTGTTGTTTAACTAGACTATGATTGTATAGAATCATTATTTAGATACATTTTTTACCGTGTTGTTTTTTCTAGGTTCCATCAACACATGTAAAGTTCTAGCGGCGACATTTCATCGTTTTTTTTTCAATCTTAATATGTTTTATTTGGTACAAGCAATAGTTCTTTGTGGGTTTGTCTGATTAGAGAACGTCTTCCTAGCTTGTTGGAAGTTTCAATAGAGTTATAGAGTTGAATTCCAAACTCAGAACTTGGGTCTCAGAACCTTAACATCTATTGTCGATACTTTTCGAAATATATAGCAGAGTGTATGCGAAAAAACTGGATTATGAATATAGAAGAGATGACAGGAATCAAGATCAACCAGTGCTGTGAATTTGGGTAAAGACTTATGACGGTACATGACAACGAACCTCTGCAAGGAGGCGTAAGCCCGGTAAACCAAGGAAAGATACAATGAGCAGATTCATAGACATGTAACAAAACATGAGAATGATACGAAGAGGGTATTGGAGCATTCAAAATACTTCGAAGACAGTTGCTCTAATCTAGTCTCAGACACGTACCTGATAGTATACCAATATGACATCAGTCTTATGGGAATAAGGTGCCAGTAATGGTGACACCGTGAGTATGGGGGTGACAGTACTGGTGACATCATGAGTGTGAGGGTGACAGTACTGGTGACATCGTGGGTGTGAGGGTGACAGTACTGGTTACATCGTGAGTGTGAGGGTGACAGTACTGGTGACATCGTGGGTGTTACAGTACTGGTGACATCGTGGGTATTACAGTACTGGTGACATCGTGGGTGTGAGTTCATTGCGTGTATTGTGTGTCTCATGTTCAGTCTTACCCGCCGTAACAAGTCCGACCTATTTCTGTATTACAAGTGTCACTTTTGGCATAAACATACAAGGTCAACAGTACACATAGGGGTCGCAAAAAACAAGTTGAATGGAATGTTTACTTGTTGTTCGACCATCTCAAAGTGCCTAGCAGGTACATGAAACTGATTTTAATCTTAATTATACGCATATTCTTATATACAACGTAAAGTAAAGTGATCCATAATCATAACTGAGCTTCGGGTAATCAGGAGTTAGATTTCCGACTTTTTAGACAACGGCATTTGAGATAGTTTGTCATTTACTTTCCTCACTGACTTTACTTCGCTCATAGATATACACCTATTAATATTCTTCTCTTGACCTAAAGAGGTTAGCTACTCGTTTTCGCAACTGGCCGCTGAGTCTACGAGGCTCCCATACAATTGTGATTATCAGAATTCTGTGGGAATTCCAAAAAACATCGTCTCTGTTAGTCCATCTTCAGATATAAAAACTCATTGGCAAAATTGAATACTTTAGACATATGTATTTCTGGGTCTGTAGTTTGGTGTTTAGGATAGGGAATGATGTTAAAAGTACATTAAGGTATTTCTAATAAAATCTTGTCTCTAGATGCCACTGTATTTATAGATTCTTGTTAACCTATATGACAAGAAAATATACTTCTAATGTTGGCCAGTAAACTCATGTCTCATCTGAATATGCATATTACTAAAAAAAAATAAGTATTTCATGTATATGTCTATTACTTCAATAGTGATCAAGTTTTAACTTGTGAATTAAACAAAAAAAACAATAGCGTAACCTGTTAACTTAAGATAGGGATACTGATTTTAGTTAAGTAGTCTATGTTTTGTCTACGTGCATGGATGAGTCGTTAGGTCTATTCATGTCTTTTTACAGTTTCCGCCCTTATGTCCTAATCCATTGACCTCACCTGGTGTCACGTGTGAACCTCTATGTTTTAAAACACTAACGTTTAAACATTTGTCTACCTCGGTCATTGAGTACTCTTTGTTTGCCTGATTTCAACAAGGTGAAAGAATAGATTTCTTTACAGCAACTCTGCTAACTATACCCCTTAAATCTATTATTAGTATTATAACTTTTTCCTTTCTATTGAATATACGCATGGGTTGTATTGTCTCATCATTGTAATAGTGTTGCAATATAATTCTTTCGAAATGATGAATTGATTTGAATTCAGTTAAATTGACCGAAATAAACGATAGGTTTATACCTTTCACACAGAATCGCTATTCTAATTAAAAAAATATGTATCTGATTATACAGGTGAAACATGT
>JAUUEB010500773.1:0-10340 GCA_032362205.1 Clione limacina
TTACTATTTAGTGATGAAAACATACAAGTTACTATTTAGTGATGAAAACATACAAGTTACTATTTAGTGATGAAAACATACAAGTTACTATTTAGTGATGAAAACATACAAGTTACTATTTAGTGATGAAAACATACAAGTTACTATTTAGTGATGAAAACATACAAGTTACTATTTAGTGATGAAAACGTACAAGTTACTATTTAGTGATGAAAACATACAAGTTACTATTTAGTGATGAAAACGTACAAGTTACTATTAAGTGATGAAAACATCGAATGTCTGTTGTATCAATTTCACATTTTTTAAATGTGAAGGTCGTAAGTTTTGTTGCAAGAAAATGCTGTATAAATTGTATTAAATAAATAAAAATGTCCAACGGTATCAACTGTATCGTTTTGAAGGTTTACAGTTCACAAAATTATACTTGTGCTGAGTTGAGGTGTCATAACAATTGTTTTCATTTTAAACATTTACATACGACGTGGTTAAATGTTGAGAATTGTAAAGAAAATATAAATTGTTGTTAAAAGATTAGTTTATGTCTCATTGCAGAAACGGGTGGGAACTTAAAGAGTAATAATGCATAATTAGAAAAATAATATTTCAGCATTTTAAAGATATCATCCACATTTCATGTTATATTGATGCCAGTGTTACTTTTCTATTTTTTTCTAAATAAAAGACAAATTGTTTGAATATTTCGAGTGAAGCTATTCTAGTGAATATAACTTCTTATATAGGTCACTGATTGTTCTATTTCCTGGGTTATTAAAATTTGACTTCCTTCTTAGTTTTCTTAAATGCGTTTAAGTCTCGATTGTTCAAGATGGATCTTCAATGTCCCATGTGACCTTGATATAGCGTTACACATTGACGCTAGTTTTTAATCATCCTGAAGAACACACAAAAATCTAAAGAATCCTTTACTAGCGAACGACTTGCAACAATGTACTTAAGTCTGCCGAGATTTAACGTTGAGCCCGATTATACCTCAAGAGTAGGCCATTATTATCATCATATAAAGCTGGACATCAGGGTACAAATTCAACCCAAGTTCAGTAATTGACACATGTAAAACATCGACATTTTGCATTGATAGCATAATTTGTCATAAATTCTCAACACGAAATCATGAAATATTAGTTGTATCCACACATTCTTACCGTTCGCTTACAAAAATGAATAATTTAAAACAATGGACACCTGATGTCTTATCGAACACGTAATGTGCTATCCACGTCGAGACTGTAATGTTTACGTTTGTTTTTTATCTGAAAATTGTGAAAACCTGACTACAAAGCCTGGTCTGTATCTTTGATAACTATGCGTCTATTGTTGTCGTTGTTGGTATTATAATTATTGAACACAAAGTCACATAACACTAGCTGGGTCTTCATAAAAAGTCACACAATAGGCAAGTCTGTGTACGCCAAATGTTGACATTTATATAGATGTAACATCTCTTCAGCTACGATCTCTTATGGTGCAATGTCTTAACAGAAATAACTCGGAATTCTTGATACTAGAAAGTTATTATATTGAATAGTGACGCTGTGTATTTGATAAAGACAATTTGAATTATAAATTCCAAAGAAAAGAAAATGTTTAAGTTCAAACTACTCAAAAACGTTTCTGAGAATTGAGAATGTTCTTAGATATATTAAATGAGTATAAATCGATGGTTGGACAAAAATCACAGAGTATGTAACAGACAAAACGATTGGGTTCATTGTTTTGTATTTAACAAATTGGAGGATTTGTGTGACTAAACTAACGAGATGCAGTGATATTCAGAATATTTTGTTTTATTCTAGATTTCTACAGTTTATCAAAATATGTATTTGGCTTAAAATTGTGCCTAATTTTGTTACATTTAATTAGTTTTACACAAACTTGTGTACAGGAAAACTAAAAAAGATATGACATGTGAGTTGTATGACTCAATCGAGTTTCTGTTTTGTCTTGTAACACTTTTGACCGTAAAGCAAGACCAAATCCTTATTTTAAAACTAAGAGTATCAATCGGCAATCTGCACTCGAGGTTCATGAATTTGTTTACAATAATTATGGCGGGAAATTGTTGGCGAAAATGGTTTTTTGACCGTTCATATTCAACTTTTAGATGTAAAAATATTGACCTATTTCTTTTTTTCTCAGAAGGTCGGGGGTATTTCTGTATTTCTCTATAAGTTTACCAGTATACACGAGTTTGGTGTAAGTTCTATTGAACACTTCACACAAACACTTTTAATTGATAACACTCGTTATAATTTAAAACTGTGAATCCGACAGACCCGAGGGAACAACGTGACCATTTCACGCTCAAATATCAACATTCATATAAGTCAAATTCCTCTGTGTTTCGAATCATAACAAGAGCAAAGCTGGCGGTTTTAGTCAACAATGTTTTCCTTGCTCAGTAGGCAATTACAAGCAAAATAAAGTCAAGTAATTTATATTTGTCAACAAGGAAGCTACAAGCCGCAGGCAATGCTGCACAATTACGTTATGAAGCAATTCATCCTTTGTAAAGCAAGCAATTCATGAGCGAAAATATTTACTTAAGCAATTGTATAATTTCATTGTTGGTTATGAAACGTTACTTTATACGGCTTTGAACTATTTTAGTTGATGTACTTGCTGATAAAACTATTTAATTTCACAGTTTTCAGCATCAACACTACTTACTGCAGACGGTCATTAAGTCAGTATAACGATAAATGTATTCATTACGAGTTGAGAGAACTGCAAATCTATCATTAATGAATCGTGTGACTCTTTGTTTCACAGGATGATATAAATTGTAATAAAGGGGTACTTTTATTGCAGGGTGAGTGATTTCGGAAAACAATTTGTCCTAACAGTGGAAGCTTTTACGATCAGCACTTGAGAAGAAGAATTACCAACTATTTACGGGCAGATGGTTAAGAATTATGTCCCCAAAAATTGTGAGAAGATCGATCTGATTCAATTTTCGGGTATTTCGTGAAACTCAACTCGTTTACATGTTAGGGGATTCTCTTAAATACCATATTACGAGTGAGTTATGCATATAATATCAGACACAATTCAATGCAGAGAAGTGTTAATAATATTGGTTCTCATAAAGCATCATACATTTATAAATAACTGATTAAAATCATCGACACATTACCATGAAAAGGAAAATCAATCACATTGAAAAGAAAAAAAACTCCTTGCAAAACAAGTATTATACAAGTATGGCTGATTGCGAAATAAAAAGGCAGTTTCAGTTTTGTATTGATTTCAAGAAACACAGAATAAATCATTAACAAATATTTGTTTATTCACGCGTGATGATTCAGATTAGTCCAGGGATCTAGAGCCAAACCTTGCAATTTTGGAGATCAAACTGTTTTTGTTTTTATTATTGGTAATAAGTGTCTCTGGGATGATAAAACGTTATTTTTACGAAAGTCGCAAATGGGCAACTCTAGTTATGGTCGAATTTCAAGATGGCTGTCGTGATTTTTTGGTTTATCTCTGCAACTAAGGATCTCAATATATAGCAGTATGATACTACTTTTCATACGTTTATTGATATGAGATTTTCATTTATGGAGTCAAATTTTGATTTCAATGTCAATTTATAGGTTAACGTCATTTGATGTGAATATGCATATTTGATATAAGTTGTTATATTTAAGCTTTTGACCTAGAATCTTTGATAGCTTTTTGTTTTTATCTGCAAGAAAAATTAATCAAGGTCATTGAAGGGTCATCTTTATTTTCAAGGTCAAATACACTAAAGTGGTTTTATTTGTGATTTGAGATGTAAGTAACATTTTTGTAAAATATCTTCCATCATATTTTTATAATAAGACATTTATTACTGTCGCCTAAGTAATTAAAGACAAAAATATTGATAATTAATTCAACTTCTAGTTGTCTTGCACGAAAAAAACAATTTCTATCAAAATTGTATAGTTTTGAATAAAAATGTCAAACGTCGACTCGGACGTAAGTGTTATACGACAATTATATAGGACCTTGACCTGCCTAGTCCATTGTCAAGGTCAAATTAATATGTCACTCTAGAACATTGTTATTTATGTGCAATTATGTCTGTCATTCATTTAATAGATAATGACAATAAAGTGATGATACTACTAAGATTGTATCTTATAAGAATTGTTTAGGTCACTTGTATATTGTGTGTTGTTGAGAAGAGAGACACTGTACTTCTAACCCGATTTCTGCTTGTTAATAAACCCATGAACTCATAATAGATATTCACGGTACCGGATGTAATTGAATCAAGAGATTCAATGAATATATGCATGTAAAGTCAGCTTTTACATTTGACCTAATGTCTGTCACTGCCTGTTGCCATTGTTAAGTACATAGTAGCTTGTAAGTCAAACCGTTCATAGTCAATACAATGCATGGCACTATTAAAGTACAAAATCAGATACACATTTGACACAATAACTACTCAGCCAAATTGTGCTTTTCACTTGCTATTTGGATTTTTGTTTTTTGACATTAGAGATATCATCAATACTTTCAGGGATATTGACATAATTTTTCAATTTCATAACTCCTAAAAATTAGTGTATATAACCGAACCTTGGGTCTAGTAGACCTCGTAGTAATATGTTTTGTTTGGGAAATGTTAACAACTGTGTCTGCCACTTGACTGTTCACAAACTAAGTATTATATCTACTTCATATTTCACACAAATAACTTGTCACAATGAGTTATGTGTTAAGATAACCCAAACATAGTTAACCTGGAGCTTGTGTTTTATTTTTCATTAATAATAAGTTTATAATATATCTTTAAAGGGCGCAACTTATATATGGCAGTAGTAAGGGTATAACAGACATTCCAAAGTATATGTTACAAAGGTAACGAGTAAGCTGTGCTTGTATGTAAGGAATAGTGTCAAAACTTGAAGACAGAATAAAATGACATATGACCAATTGAATAACATTAAGATGCAAGGATAATATTTGAAATGTAAGTACAACAATTCGAAGAGTAATAACGTGAAAACATCTCACACACAAATATTTGTGAAGCGCGGCTGTGAGTTGTACCGTCCACGACAAACATAATATGCTCGCCAAGTGTCCACAACTCCCCGACTCACCAGACACTTGTTATCTCCCCTTCTTTATTGATATGAGTCAAGTCTGGTGATTATTGAAAACTGTGATGACTTTATTATCAACCTATTTATGCCGTGGTTTAGGATTCAATATGTTTCGCATTTAGATGTAGCAATTGGAGTGCAAGTGTGAAAAGTCTTTACGAGGATAATTTTCATCAATCTTCTTTGATGCACAGTGACGTATGAGGTTTCAGTTCTGACTTAACAAATTGGATTAACACTCATAGATACAGTTAATGTAAGTTATTTTTGTATTAAGATATAATTAATCAACAGCAAACATACATTGTATAAAATGACGTGCAACACAAGTTAAACATTTTTTTACATTGGTTTGATGAAATTCCATATGCACAACGGTTAAAGTAAATGATATATTATGGTTGTACGTATAAGAATATCTTTAAACAAACGCTGAATCTCTTCGTTTTCAGAATTTGAAAGAAAATGTTGTTTAGTGACAGCGGAAGTTGGACAATCAATAAAAAGCAAAACATGTCACGATAAATTCACAAATTCCATCATATTTTATGTTTTAAAGAGAAAGGTATGCATAGTAGCAAGCTTCAAAATCTGTAGATTTCAAACAATTAAGTTATTCAAAGTCGCAACATAAGTCAATAATTTCCGAATGTTTTTCTTCATTACAGACAACAACAAGAACTTCAAATATTATAATGTATACCAAACTTTAAAAAATTATATCTAAGATTTTAAAACATGGACAGAATTAACAAACAAATGAAAACGAAACAAAATAGTAAACATTTAATTATCCTGTTGGTTATCTTAGCTTTTGGGCAAGATTTTAGATAGGATTCTTTAACAGTTTTTCCGACAAATTATCCTTGGGATGGACGTTGTCGGATAACTAAGATCAGACTAAGTGTTTGGTTGCTGATTCTTATCTGTAGGGTACACAGAGTTATTTTACTTTTTTTGGGTTAAAAGTCGTGCTTGAGCAGCTCTTGTTAAAGCATGAGGGCCAATAGGGTCATTTTGTATTTTGTAAGTGATCATATTCCTGTAATATAAAGTTCAACATAAAATAACATGAAACTAGTTTATAGAAATATAGTTTCTAACTAAATGGGCATTTAATATTGAGTGATAATCTTGAGTTCTGCTCAAGTTGCTATTGTCACCATGGAATAAGGTCGATCTTTCATTTAGCCGAAAACTAAGAAGCTTATCAGACTGTCACGAGTTGTTTTAACCCATTTCAGTTAGAACTTCTAATAATGCTTAAAGAACACAAATGAGAACAAGTACTTGATAAGCCATGCTAAAAACTATAAAGGTTGAAACACGTATGGAGTGGGGTGTTTGGGAGTTGGATGTGGTTTTATTTCATTTAAGTGTATGTTATATACAGTAAGATATTCTTAATGTTCTCTAATTGTTTAATTTCGTAATGGAAAAAACTATCTCTATTTGCAAATGACTGTTTCACCTTATAAAACATATCTTATTTCTTAGAAGTATTCTTTTTCAAAGCACTAGACGACTTTGAATTAATTATCCTGCTTATAAAAGTTCAAAGTAGAGACTGGGTGATCTTAATGACATCAATCGAATTTTGAATGGATTCCAACAGTGTTGTCTGGTCCAATATGACCTTCCATCTAAGCCTGACGTATAACTGATCAGTTTATTCCTGTTTCCTTTGTGTCAAGGTGTTAGTTATTATTATTTGAATAAACACAATCTCATTGCCTGATAAACCTACACACAACAAATGATTATTGAATAAATAATATGAGCGATTTGGGTCATCGATTAGAGAAAAAGTCGACTAATTTTGAAAGAAATTTGTTTGAGAATACAATCGCATCTTAGCTGTATGGATTATTGTTTTGGTAAGATTGCATGGTTATAATCAGGTAGGACATTGCCTCACAAGCAAGATGGTCTGAGTTAAAACATGACAAGTGTCGTGTCTGCTTCTAGTCTTCATTGTATTGTTATAAATACCCTGTGATAAAAATACAAATGTAACTGCTTTATTGACGGTTGAAACAATTTAAAAAAAGAAAAAGAAAGACTGCAACATTAGTTCACGTATGAAGTAGGTAAGGACGTGATTTGAACATCTCTTTTTTATAACCATAATTTTTTCAGCGTTATTTGATTTCCCTCAAGAAACGTTCCTAGACATTTGTACTCCTACGTTTCATCGTCATCATTTTACGTCATATTTCTATATTATCAGACACATGATATACTGCGTAGGCTTTTTATAAGGCAATCGATATACGCCGAACGCGGCGATCTTGTGGCATATCTGGTGTAATGTGTTTGGTCCTTAGGTCATCTCTTAAGGACTCATTCAAAGACTTGGGAAGACGGCCGTTACCTACGTAGCTGGGCCCTTCCATTATTTGGGCTCTATTTAGACAGTTTTTCTAATCTTTTCTTGACACTTGGCAATACTAACGAAGCTCCTCCGACGCATTAGCTATGCAATAGGGGTGACCCCAACTTTGGTCCGTAGTACTTTACTAGAGGATTCATCTCTAGTAGTAGCACCACACACCAAACGGACCATACAAATTTCATTGCTGACAATTATCTGCGTAATTTCCGTTTTTGAAAGCGAGGTTTCACTCCCATACACTAGCACAGGTTGTATACAGCACCTGTATACATCATCATTGGTTTTTATCGAGACAGAATTTGATTCAAGAAGGTGTAAAAGCTCCATGAATTTATTCCATCCACACTGCACTTGAGTGTTAGAGCTTGCTTCAGCGCCATCACCAGCCTCAAGCAATCTCAAAGATAGCAAAACCTGACGACATCATCTAAGTTGCTACTAGTGGGTGTAACAAAGGATTGCTGTGTTGACGGTTGTGACTGGCTGACACAACCAGGCCAAGTGAAGATAGTTACCACTGCTAGCTTGCCAGAGAGATGCTGCATTTATGATGAACATAGGCAAGACGGTTAGACGTTACTGCCGCCGATTTCTTTGCACATTCCGCAGGGGTACTTCCCAGACTTGGTTTGTGCATCAATATCTCTGTATGATATCATGACTTTAGTCACTTTGACTAACCGCCCTTTAGACTATATGGCCTTTATTCTGGCAGAGGATTGCTCTTCAAAGTCGTGAAGGTGTTCTGCCATCAGTGCAAAGTCATCTAATTATAACAGCTCCCATTATAGACCAGTTACGGTGTATCTGGAGGATAGGGGCTCTATCACTATTATGAATAAGAGGGGACTTAGGACATAATCGTGGTTCACACCGACCTTCACGTCGACGGCTGCACCAACTGAGCCATGTATACTGACAGCACTCTGATGTGAACGTACATAGCCACCACAACTTGTATAATGATATCCTCTACTCCTAGTTTCGTTACTGTTCATTTCACAAATTTACGTGAAGGTGAAGTATAGTTTCTTCCTCTTTGCCAGGTACTATTCCTGCACTTGTCTGGAGATGAACATCGCATGCATTGTACCCTTTCCAGGCATAAAGCCAAACTGCATGTCGTCAATGCACACATTATACCTGATGATTTTTTCTAAAATTCACTCGAGCAGTTTCATTGAGTGCTCCAACAATTTGAGGCTTCTATTGTTCCCTTTATGTTTCTATGACATCCCCTTTGCCCGTGAAACGGTTATTTATGAGATTAAAAAACATTATCACAACCCGTGACTTATTGTTTCTGTTGCTTTATATCATTTTCGTTTTTCTTCCAATTCGATTAAATGAGACAGATAATAGGAAAACCGAGAAGATGAATGCTATTTGAGAATTACATTAGGCTATTATACAATATATAATTATACAATAGAAAATGATAATTGGACTCATTTTAATGTTGTTACGTAACCAGGAATTGTGTTTGATAGACACGTCATTGTTAATGAGATGATCATTATATAAAATACACAAATCAAACAATAACTTAACTTTCCAAGTTCAATGTTACTTACTTTTTAAAAACGCACAAAGATATCAATTACGATTTGTGCATCATGCTCCTTAGATGCAATGATATGTTCCCTAAAAATAATACATGTATGAACCTTTTCAATTTATTTCAGTCTCTAGGTTATAACCTAACATAACGGCTGTGAGGGACAATTAAAAACCGGATTTGAACGCTAGAAAATATGTAACACTGCTTGGAATTCCCAATATCTTAGAATTCGTCATGAATAGTAAATTCGCACAACGCTTTTTCGTATTGACAATTTGACCGAAGGTGAAATAAGTAATATACGAGCTTGCGAGGTCACATTATCAACACTTAAAAGTCAATAATATGCGTATTAATATTCTCTTCTTTTGATAAATTTACATAAACTTTGCCATAAAAGCAGTAGTGACTAATTTACTTAGTAAGAAATCCAAGCTTTTCTATCATTCACGACATCCTTATTTCTGCACCCGATAAACAAGAACCAAAATGCGCTTTCTAAAGACTTCCTGTAAAATCTGGTGCGTAATATTGACAGTAAAGACAAATAGGTGAATGGACCTTGGGATTTCCCTGAAAAACGAGGAAACTATTTGTCCACGATTATCGTGTTTACGAGTTTTTAAGCATTTGTGATTGGTTCAATACGATCGGTCTTTATGTATGTAAATAAGAACGAAGTCACTTTATGTGGATTTAATTAAAAGTTGTAAATAACTTAAAAGAAGAAGGAATCGCGCACACAATGTGTTAATAATTTGTAATAACTGACGGATAACTTTTACTCCTTGTTGTTGTATAATAATACAACATAATAAGGCAAACATAAAACAAACATTATTGAACGAGAAAACGAGACCTTTTAAAAGTAAATTGCATGACCTTTGTATATGTTTTTCAGAACAAAACAGAAGAAATCATTAACTCCATTGCTCTCCATGCGTGGACAAGTTCATCAAACAATCAGTATTACTATCTGAGCCCTGAACTCCCCAGTGCTAAATCCTCCTCTATATGGACTCCCAGATGAGAAAATAGGTCAATCCGAGGTCAAGCACGCTTCATGTTAAAAATAACTTTTACCACGCCATGTAATCTGACATTTTGAATCAAGAACTTTTACTCTGGACAAAAAAATGGAATAAAAACTTAATAAATGATTGGTTGGATATTTTTAGCAAATAAAACCTCCGTGTCAAAGGGGTTTTCTGATCCCGGTTAACCGGGCTACAGGCACGTGGTCACGTTTGGAGCATCCCGC
>JAUUEB010500784.1:0-10340 GCA_032362205.1 Clione limacina
GTTTGCTATATATTCTTTGTTACTTTTGTCTGATGTGCGTGGTTGTACTCTCTACGAGTACTCATTTTTATAGTTTGATATAATATGTATTTGAAAATTGAAATATTAAAATCAAGTATTTGGTAAACCTAATTGAATTACAAACAAATGTTATCTTCGGCATTAATGTGTTCGTGAATAACAAGATGCATTCATAATGATAGAAATTCTGTCGTATTATCATGAAAACTAATAAGATTATTGTTTGTAAAAAAAGCTTGTGTTCAACCTCTACAAAAACGATAAACGAGATACGTGACATTTCATGCACAGCACTGAAGGATTCTCCGAAGAATTATCATATGTTCATGTGCAATATTAATAATCTAGATATGCCATGGAAATAACCGTATTTCAGCCTCTTTTTCCTTCAGGCTCACTGATGCTAAAGCTAATCAAAGATCTGCTCAGAATGGAATCTTATGAATTAAAATAGGCCATGCATTAAAATGAGAAAATACATTTGTATTTAGTTCAGCTCATGCAGGTTAAGACGACAAGCTTTTGATATGACACTTGGCGAATGCGGAATGAAATCCAAGCAGTTATTATATTTGTTCAATATATTATTTTTTTTATATTATGACAATGAAAAGCAGACATTTTGTTCTGGTTAATGACCTTTAACTTAATATTTTTGCTCACCGATATGTCCAGACCCTATGCTATTTCTTGCTTTCATAACAACAACATATTGTTTTGTTTATAGTAGATGTCACTGTAAGTCGGTCGGTACCCGTCGTTGCACTCACGTTGAAACACGATCTTGTCGTTACAAACATTGATACATAATAGCATAAGCATTCACTATGATTCATGTACTACCGTTGTCATCGCGTTAAACTATGCTGAAAATAGCTCTGAGATAGATTGACGGCAATGTTGGACAGAAAGTTCTACTTACAACGACCAACGAAATAAACAAGCTATTTAATGACTGGCATGTGTATTTCCAGCTGCACATGTCCGTTTACATGTCAGAAGTGATGCTTGATTTCGCACAATGCATAATTGATCACCTTAATTCAGTGACATGGAGGTATACTGATAAGTTTGTTGTCGTCAAAGAATAAACTTAAAATCGTATTCACTCTAGTGCTTCATGTATCAATGTCATCTTACCCACTCCTAAAACAATTTTCTATTGTCAAGAGTTTCTCGTTTATTCCGGTATCAAGATGTGTTTGAGGTGTCAAACTAGGCTGAGAATAGCTCAAAATAGCTGGAAGAAGTAAACGGCAATGTGTCTTACAGCTAACAACTACTTACAACCATCAGCGTGAAGAACGCACTATCCAAGCTCGTGCCATGTTACATTTACAAGTTCAACATCAAGTGATGCTTTATTTCGCATTAAATGTGTCACTCCTCAACAATCGGTTTCACATGTCAGAGCATACGAAACAATGAATGATGGGTATACGCACACATTTGCAACGAGAAAGGTTTGTATCTACTACACGACATACATGCTTAACTTCTTATTGGGAGACAACATGTTTTTTTCAAGGACTATAGAGTTAAAGCTGCTCTTTGTGACGAACGGCAGTGCAATTTCCTTCGGGGATGAATTCAAGTGGTTTATTATCATTATAAATTATCATTATTATTATTATTATTATTATTATTATCACTATAACGCCAAAGAACTGGAACTGGTAAACAATTGGAAAGAAATATCGCTTTTTAAGAGATAAAAAAAGATGAATACACAATTTACAATATTATCATATTTCTTAAAACCAGAAAACGAAATGCATATTTTATGCCTCCACCGATTTTTCCTTTTTTATGGGATTTAGTCCAACATATTCTGGTAGGAATAATATTCTCAGTCGTTTGGACATTATTGGTCTTGACTTTTTGTATTAAAAGCGTGTTTTGAAAGGGCAATTTCTCTCTTAGTTTTCATAGTTAAATCTCGCACTTTAGCACAAATATATTTTTTTTCGAACTGAGATTTGACACGTTAATGTAAAATGTGAATATAAAGTTGTTTTGTTTTTTATGATATATAAAATTTCCAATCGTGTGGACATTTTGTGTAAACAACTGTATTATCTATGACTTGTTACATTAAAACATGTTTTGAAAGGGCAATAAATCTCATTTTTTTCATTAGTTGAATCTCAAAACTTAGCATGTAAATGTAAAATTAGATAACAAACACTTGATTTCCTTGAAGTAGTATGCAATTGTGAGCGGCTTAGACATTATTTAAAAAAAAAATGTATTATAATGCAATTTACCAATACAATTCAAATGACCGTACCCGGTCAACATATATTTTTTCAAACTGAGATTTGGCATGTAGATGTAAAATGTAAATATGCAGTTGTTTTGTTCTTTATGATGTATAACATTTCATTTGTTTGGACATTATTCGCAAAAAACTGTATTATCTATGACTTTTTTGCATAAAAAACATGTTTTGAAAGGGCAATAACTCTCTTAGTTTTCAAGTTATCGCTTTGAAATGTGACATGTACACGTACATTGAGACGACACAAATTTTGGAAATTTTAGAAACTATTTTTTTTCACGAAAAATGACCTTTATTTTGACCTCTAAAAAATGCCTGATTTTTCAGAGGGGTCGGAGGGCTCATTTTTTTAAAGGGTCCAAAGATAGAAAACCGTTGTCAAATTTTATTCACTGGAAGTTGGTCAAGGAACCCAGGATTCAGACCTAACTACTATGACTGGTGCTTCATCGGAAGAAGTGCTTGGGGGGAGGGGGGCAGGCACTTGATACTGTCACATTTAATAAATCTTTTTCTGATGATTGATAAGCAGCTGCACCGTCAGTTGGCGCCTGAGGGTCCATGACACCGTTGCTCGACACCCTGCTTGGCGTATCAAACTCCCCCGAATAAATTGTCAACGTTTTTCAAGTTCATTGAATTTATAATCTTTGCACTTTTTGGTTGATCTTAATCATTTAATATTTCGTCGTAGTTGAGGATTTGAACAAAACATTTGTAGGTGACGTTTACATCTCCATTAAAAATAAAAGTATGTACCGGCGGTGTTTCAATTCATGCATTTTAAAATACTGGTAGTACAGCTCGAATAGTATGCCCGGTGAAATTTTATTGACGTCGTATAAATTTCTTAGTATGACAAGTTTCGGTTTGAACATTGAGCCTTCTGCTCCCGAATCGGACGTCGTAATCGGTCGACTTTGTATTAAGAAAAGAACGTGGCGCCTTTTTTTTTTAGAAAAGACGTTAATGATATAAATATAGTATGTCATCGATTAATAGTAGCATCTTAAAGTACAAAGTAATTTCCAATACAAATATTGAACACGTTGTTCGTTCGGAATACTAATACGGTGTTTCGACTATCGTTTTGAGAAGGTTCGTTGTGCTCATTAATTGCAAAAGTTGGTAGTACCTACTGTTTCAAAAAAGCGGTACCCATAATTTCTTGAATAAAACCTAAAAGTGTTTTAAGATTTTTAGCAAAACTTTGCACACAAATAGCTCAATGTTGGGAAGGTAATCACGCATAGTTTAAAAGATCTATCTTTGAAAATAAATAAATCACATTTGTTTTTTCAAAATATGTCATTTTATACAATTCAGAAAATTAACATGAAAAGAGCGACGTCAACAACATATTTTTTTCTTTTTAACGCTTTCAAGGCATGTTTTAATAATTTTTTACTGTTTATTGGCATTGGAATGTGTTACAACAAGCATAATTTATTACATTAAAAAGAAAAATTGATTGCTGGATTATGTCAATACGTGCTTGAGGTGGCGTCCTCTTCTGTCTGAACACAGCTCTGAACGAACTTTGAAATTGCCAACCAATCGCGCACACATTTGTTCATTTAACCTCCCAACCCTCTCTGATACATATTTACAGTTCAGACAAAGTTTTGGAACTTCTACGATATACAGTGTCTTTGAGGTAGCCCAAATGAAAACAAAATCAAAGAGGTTCACATCTAAGGAAAGGGGAGCCTAAAATATACGCGTAACGTAGGGGACATGCTCGCTGACACATAGCTCTATTTACATTTATTATATTTTCCTCTTTCTATCATGATTTTAACATGTGCTTCATTTCAACATGGGTGAATATTATTCAATAAATTTTTCGCACACAACCTTTCCAATACTTATAAAATTATTTCTTAACTGTTTTGAAGGTATAAAATATATTATAAAAGTTATCGCAAAAATCATGGGTATCGTTCTTTTTTAAACAGCCTGTATAATCAAGCAACTTTCAAAAAGTAAATTGGTGGTGTTTATTCAGGCACATAATTTCGTATTGTTTTAGGGGGTTGAGATAATCTATAACTCAGTAGATAGCGTGTTTGGCACGCGGATAATCTAGGTTCACATGATTTTCGGCCATGATTTGCCATGTTGTCCCGTAAGCAGTGTTGTGGTATAGTAGTTGGGTGGATTACTTAAACAGAGTAAAGTAGTTGAAAATTGTCAACTACTCGAGTAGAGTAGAGTAGCTACTCGAACAAAATCTAAGAGTAACTACTTGAGTAGAAAAGCTACTCTACTCGAGTAGTCTTTGAGTAGTCACTAAAAGATAGTAATAATTAAATAAACAAATTCAAAGGTTTAAAAATGAAATAAAATTGCAAGAAAATTGAGCGTAACGACCAAATCGACGAATTTAGTGAGGCTTAGAGGCCTGAAATTGAGGTTCAATATAATTGAGGTCTTCGAAAAAAGCGTAACGAAATTTGAATGTAGTTGAAATATCGTACTTGCTAAATTCGCTTAGTTAACATGTTTTTAAGCCTGATATTCCTGATTTATAAGGTCTTACATAAAACATTCCAAAAAATGAAATCGCGTCTGGTTTAGTTACGCGTGTGGTAGTAATACTAGATTGTAAAGCTTTACGATCAAATAATTTGTCGAAGACGGATTTGATGATGGTTGTTCTGTTATAATATGTTATTTGCGACTTAACAAATTTTGAATTGTATGTTATAAATATGCTGTTCGTATGAGCGATGATATTATCTTACTGTGCAAATGAATTTCTGTGTCAGTACGTTGTCACATATTTGATTGGTTTCTGATTAATTCGGAAGCCTATTTATTTTAAGGGAGTTTATCTTATTAGACCTCTTAACTGGAAGTTCTGAAACAGATAAAGTTTGATAATTTGATGCCATTTTAAGATATCCTTAGATACTTAGCATGTTACAAACAGAATAGAACGAAATCCAGCGATAATTATTTTGCGTTTTTACTACGCCGAAGACTTATTTATTCTGAAAAAGTATGCCCTGAGGCAAACCAATCTGTTCTATCTAAAGACAGCGATCTAGACATTCTTTTGAGATAAACATCGATAAACATCGATTTCACGAACAAACATGTTTTGAACGGAAATCTAGATTTAGATTTTATTTTTTATTCACATGCTCACATCTATCTTATTTTGGACCCTGATTGAATGGTTTCGATTGGAGTGTGTACATTGGTCAGATGGTATGTGTTAATATGATTGCTTGAAAGCTGAACACGAATGATAAGATAAAACAAATTTCTAGGGATCCGCCCTTCCCCCAAAAGGTTCCTTAGAAGCTCATGGACTCTCTCCAAAAAGGGTGAATCAAAGTTATATACAAGCATCAAATGATGCACTCTTAGCGAAATTGATGATTTCAAATGTATATGTTTTAAAGATTATAAACCAGAGTGACAATGCTGCATTATTTATTATGCAATGCAATATTTTCGGTCGAAAGATAAAGGGTCTGTGACTACTCTCATCTATTTAATAAACATTGAACTTGAATTTTTTAATTGAACAATGTATATTTGAATGGCTTGGTGAGGACATTCGGTCACATGATATTCATGATAATTGAGATGATACTTTGCATGCCATAATGCACATTCACGTGCACGCTTTCATTCAGGTGCCTATATAATAGGCACAGTGTGGTCACTCTTTTTTAGAAACAATGAAGAAAACATTTCCTGGCTTTGGAAGTAGTGTTATCAGAACATTAATTTAACACAGTGTGGATTACGTTACACACCATTGTAAAATGTAATGTTATTTACGAAAATAGCAGATGTTGTGAACACAATTAAGGAAGGATTCTTCGTATTTCTGGAAATGTTTGCAGTGTATATATTATCAATATGCTGATGAATAAGAAAGAGCAAACAACTAAGAAGGGCATTGTACACCCAAGACGGCCATATTCAATCGACTTGCCCCAAAGCTGTCAAGCAGTTAATTTGATCGTAAAAACACTTTCATACCTTTGTTACAGAATTGTACGGTCCCGCACATTAAACATTCGCCACTCACTGTTACCGAGGTAAAACTTTCTTTCGCTAATATCTGAAGAAATAATGTTCTCTGTTTCTGTTAGGGAGACGATATACACTGTTCGTTTGCAAATACGCTTATTCAACGGTCACCTATAAATCAGACGTAGTCTATTTTTTTGCTAACCTCATAACTCTCATGTATATATTTATGTTGTCTTACAATCCCTCTGGCTATATAATGAAACTAGCGACTCTGTTAGTTGTTATTTATAAAACATTATATATTATGCTGTGCAAGTCCCAGAAGACACGAACCCGTTGTGAACAGTCAGAATGATAAATGACTTCGCAGATTATGATAAAGGGTATTATTTTTATGTTTTGTATGGTATCCAAATATCAAATTACTTCCAACCACCCCGTAAATCATTTTGGTCACGAAACGACGATGATCTGCATCTCGTGCATAGCGTAATGAAACCTTGACCTCAAAATTATCTGTCTCAAAAGGCCTTATTCCGGATATGACCATCATGTATTGTGTCATCCGAAACAGTCATCTTCATGTTGATAAGTTTATTGTATTTGTTTGTTTATCTTAAAGGTTTGTGGGATGCTTTATTTACCATGGTGTTTTAGTAGCATTAAACGTATTACAACATTAGCCTCATGATCTCTAAGTTGAGACTCTTCCCTGCTCTGTAAATGCTGCTGATATACTTATCCTGTATAGTTTAATAGGAGTGTAGATATTTAGCCAATGGTATACATCATGTATTCACTAACTGACAGACACAACGTTTTTTGCGTTCTCCTCTTGAGCAGATTTTAATATCAATTGCATGTCTCTGTTTCATTCTTCAGCTTACATATCCTGATTTATGCGATGTTGCTCTAAGCAGAACATTGATTAGTTTTAATAACAGCTTAACGCATGGGCCTCAGGGAAATATTCCCAAAACAGTTTATTATTTTGGCATGTATAGATTGATTATGAATGTTTCACATAATATATATACGATGTGTTTGTGGTTATCTCCGTACATAGTATACAGTTCACGTAAAATCACTGCTACCTTTGTTTTTTGTGATTTTTGTGATTTTTGGTCGCAGTTGAATGATCAATATTAACAGCAATATTCACAGATTTGCATCGAATTTAAAAACATGTTTGCTTATTAAGGACCTCGTTATCTCCACAATAACTAGTTGTTGATAATGTCTTTACCATGCCTAAATAGACATTATAGCATTGAAGTAGGAACTAATTATTGCCATATAAAGAAATATGTGAACAAGGTTTCCAAAAGACCATCATCTAGCATCGTTGAAATTATGTATTAAAGCCATGTTTGTAAAGCTTGCACTTTTTTACCAGTCTATAACTTGCGCTTGAATATAATTTTTAAATTATAATACATTAATACTGATAACAATGTCACATATATATATAGTGCATTCGAAAGGTCAGAGATTTGCTCAATGCGCTATAATATATACCCCTGACAGTCGACACACATATACTTTCAGATTACATAGACCATTCACTCCAACGGAGACACACATGAACATTCTGAAATTACAAGGAGTCAGCCGGCTAAGCAAAATCGAGTAAACTATACAAAGCCTGTATGTCAGGTACCCATATATACTCCTTGATGAACAGGAGGAAACAGGATAGCAAATTTTCACCATGGACATTTTGTCTCATTGCGGGAGTCGAACCGACAACGCTTTAAGACGGTCGGATCTTTAGTCTGGCGCACTAACAACTCGGATATCGTGCGCCACTGGCATGTTCAATGGTCGTGAACATAAATGCAAGGATAACTCATTGTTGGCATACAATCAAATTATGCCGGTGTCCATACAGTAATGGGCAAGGTATAGAGTATTATAATATTTTCATCTTTTTCAAAGGGGATTTGAGTTGCAATTCGTTATAATTGAATAAATATTGTATGTCTATTATCTCCAATTAAATTTGGTAATTTATGAACTCACTTAACGCGCCTTTCGTAACACATTAAGGTCGTTTAAAAATACGGGCCCTACATGTATCTGCTGACAAAGGCATTTAGTCCAGTGGAGAATTACAGCTAATAAGAACTACTGGTCGGATTTTAACCAGGGTCCTTTCGCTTACGGGAACAGAGTCACGTTTAACGCAACAACAGCTTCTCAATTTGATTCTCTTTTCTAAATATTTCAACCTATTCATCTACTAATTTTAACAAGAGTGTTGACATCGTTAATATACTGATAACATTCATATGCATTGTAGCATTTCTGTTATCTCAATACAGACAAGTGAAGGATGCAGCAGAAGTCAAGACACCGAAGCTTCAACTAAATCACTTACTCAATCATTTATTAACCCTCACTCATCTAATTTTGCGCTTTTCATTTGTTCCCTCTCATTCACTCACTCACTCACTCACGCACTCGTTACTCTCTAACTTAACCTATCATTTCCTAACTAACTCAACCATGTATTAACACACTATCTCCCTTACTCTACTCACTCAATTCGTCAATCACTTAATCAATCACTCACTTCCTCACTCACTCAACCAATTTCCTGTTCACTCAATAAATCACTCACTTACTAATCAACTCACTCATCAACTCACTCACCCGCTCACTCACCCACTCAATCACCCACTCACTCACCCACTCATACACTCACTCAGTTACTCACATAGTTACTCAATACCCCACTTACTATCTTACTCACTGGCTTAACTGGCTTACTCACTGACTTACTGTCCAATATACATACACATGTAAAACCTCATTGAACAAAATGCACATTTGGAAACGAAATACAACCACTAGTTGAACTGACATTGATACCACAGAAAAACAAAACATGTAATATATATAGCAAGAGCTTTAACGGAAGGTGTGATTGATTATTTCTCCGACGAAGTAGTAAAATCAGTTCAACCTTTAATATATGGGCTGTTATTTAACTTCATCAAATATACAAAGGTAGGAAAAACACTGGTTTCCACCTGTTCTATTATATAAATTACTACGGTTTCAGTTCACCTGATGTGGTAACCTTTATGTTATGGTGGGAATTTTGATGCTGAAGAATTACACCTGAGCAAGGATATCTAAACATCTCAGATGGGCAGAAAAATAAAATAAACTATTGCAAAATATTCAGATAGTCTTGGAGTATTGGTCTTTTCCAATCAGACGACTAGCAGTTATCTGTATCACTATAATACGTTTACGACTGTCTGATAGCAATGTTGTCAACATGCTCAAATTTATCAACAAGTGATGATACGTTGATGAATACTTCACCACATTTCATGCACTTCAATGCTTAGTGAAATATTACACTTTATTCCACATCCTGTATGGCCATAAGAGAGAAATGTATCGTGCAATGAATTTAAAATGTGCCAATACTCTATACTACATAAAACACTAGTAAACAAATACTGGCTGATAGCAATGTTGTCAAAATGCTCAAATTTACCAACAAGTGATGATACGTTAAAGAATACTTCACCACTTTTCGTACACTTTAATGCTTAGTTAAATATGACACTTTATTCCACATCTTGTATGGTCATAAGAGAGAAAAGTTACGTGCATTAAATTTAAATTTGCCAATACTCTATACTACAGAAAAAACTAGTAAACACAGACTGTGTCGCGGCTTTGAACGGCGTGGGGTGGCGAGTTTTGTGAGTATCGATTCTGCGCCACGTAGGTGGTCCATATAAATAATTACAGTCGAACTTTTGAATTTTTTTTAATGTGCATGAATTTATATAGCGTAGGTTGTGTATGTTTTGAATAATGACCAAACTTTTTGGAAATAAGCAAAGATGGAATAAAATGAATACTTCCTTGCCGAGTTTCTTTACCAAATTTATTATAAACTCTATTGATATTCATTCATCGATATCAATCTCGTATGCAATACATTTGGTATATATAAGCACAGACAGGAAGTATTAACTATATCATTTACAGTCTTTAGGGTTTGAGTGCTTGTATA
>JAUUEB010500794.1:0-10339 GCA_032362205.1 Clione limacina
ATATTATTTCATAAGTAAGGTGGTGTTGGGGGGGGGGCACCTGTAATGCAAGGAGGGGGGGTTGAAGAATTGACAAACATGAACCAAAATTAGGAAAAAGGGAGAGGGTAAAAATTAGCAGCATTTTGATGACACAATATGTGAACAGTCTCTTATTTCAAATTAAAACTTTAAGAGCATGTTCAGGAAGTAATCAAAACAATCAGTAAAAATCGGTTTAAAAGTTCATTGAAATATATAGTAAAATACTCAACTCAAGTACCCTTTTGATATGTAAGTAATCATGTGTTAAAAGCTCAGCCAAATCCAAGGACAGACTTTGGAGCTAATCGTTGTGCATACAAGTACAAGCATGCAATTCAGTGTATATTGTTATAGATATGTGCAAAAGTCAATAGGAAGGAACTTTTGGCACTCACTGTATAAGTATGATTATATATAAACTGGGTAAAAAGTCTAAGGGTGTCAACGTTTTAGGTAGAGAATGTCTACAGTCAATACCTGGTGAAAAGTGTCAAAGCTGCCTTTCCCCACACCACAGCCGCACACCATCCTGTTCTATCTGCCACTAATAAGGGGAGCTGAGACCATCAAATTTAAAAAATGAGAAAGAATAATTAGATTGCTCATTGAACATCATATAAATATCATCCTTAGAATCATATAAAGGAACAATGTGTGAAAGTTGCTAGATACCATGAAAATATAAGGGGCAATAACCATTGTAACAGGGCATGACCTTAATACAAGGGGAAATAACAATGTAAATATTATGTAGTTACTTTATTTAACCCCTTAATCAGTGGTGAGTGTTAAAATATGAAAGGTTGGTCCCACATTAATGTCCCAAACAAGGACTGGAGTCAAGTGAACAGTGGCAGCAAATGCAAGCCACTGGCCAGATTTGAACTCCAGTCCTCTTGCATATCCTGGGTTAAATGCCTCCCTAATCAGTGAAGAACACATTACAAGTAAAGCAAACAAATTTTAATTACATTTTTGAGACTACCTTATTTTGCTTTATTATTATTATTAGGCTTTAAATTAAAAAAAAATTGCTACACTATCAGAAACACATGAAACTATAAGAAAAGTATCACTTGTCAATCTAAAAACTTTCTAGAAAAAACGTGTATAGACCCCCCGTTTTTAACTTTCCTCTGTCTCTGCAAATCTGTCTTACACGTTCGGAGAACGGGGCATCTACTAGCACCTATGAAGTGGTGAGATGCTTCACTAATGTGATATGTGATGAAAACACTTAATACTAATGCAGACCTGCCAACAAGGTTTGAGCTTCATGAGTAGTCTTAGACCCAAAAATGAGTAGTTTGGGGTGTAAATGATTGAATCATGCTTCCAACTTCAGGATTGAACGACAGACCCCTGGATCCAAAGCAGAATGTCTTAAACCCTCAGCATACAAATAAAAATTCTCCTTTCTAATTCACAGGGGAGAGGTCTTTCAAATTTCTGCATAAAATATTTTTCTCTTGTTTTTCTTTGTGATAAATTTCAATAACAATCTTTCTGACTCCTTTTACGTAAAGATTTGGGAGTAAGAAAGGTTTATATGTCACGTCTCTGACCAAACATAACATATGACGCAGATTTGGAAAAAATTATGTTTTTGACATATCTTCTTCCAGTTCTGAACTTTTAATGATAACTGTATGCTAATTATTACTCAAACTTGAAAGTCTGTTTTCTTAAAACAATGTTTTGAGACAAACCACACTGAAACCATTATAAATTCAAAATTTTTTTTTAAATTTTTTCAACAAATGTTTATTTAATGTATAAAGAATAATAAATAGTCTCAAACTAAATTTCATTATGTGAAACATACGTGATAGTTTGACTAGAGACATCACATATAGAACGGCAACATACATCCTTTCTATATACAACATACCTGCATGGGCCACTTGTCATTCCTTCGCTGTGAGACAAAATGTATCAGTCGTGACTTCCTTATAACCTTGACCAAAATGGGTGGTTTCACTTGGGCTGGCAATACATCTTTCATGACCTCCTTCAGGGTGTACACATCAATCATATCGATTTCTTCAAACCTTTTCTCTTTTACTGTAAAAAGAAAGCATGTCTCTCATGTACAGAAAATAATAAATTATTTCATCAGCTTATACTTATATGTCAAGAGCTGCTACTTTACTGCAAGTCTAACCTCTAACCCATGATAATAGATTCAATCTTTACTTTAAATGATGATAATGACTTCAGACAAACACTGAGTGACAGAATTATAGTTATAGGGACCAGACCTCAAAGTCTATGCTGATGAACCAATATCCAAATCAGACCAAATTTACCATTTGAATAAGCACTGACAAATTCTGCAATTCAAACACCCATTGACAGTTAAGTTCCTGCTAAAACCTTTGACATGTTAGGCTCAATAAAGAGCAGGTTTTCCATTGAGATTTTACAAAATTTGAGGATTTTGGCACCATTTTTGTTTTTCTTTCAGAAACCCATTTAAATTGTAAATTGAATTTTGGAGGAGTTCCTCTAATTGGAGAAAGAATGGAAAGCCTGGAAGAAGTGGTTTACAAACTCAAATATCATTTTAATCTGACATTGTATCGAACATTATAATTCATCGATTATTAATTGGAAAATTGTCTTTAAATAACCAGAGGGGTAGGCCTTTTTTTGTTGTTTTAGACCTGAGGTCATCAGTGTAGATGAGTGAGGTTAGCTCCCGCACGACTGAAACATGGCACCCTGACATTTTGGCACCCATTATGCAAAACAACTAATTAGCATATTCATGAATAATTTAAAAAAATGGAAATTAAAATTAAATAAGTCAACAATGAAAAAAAAAAAATTAAATAATAAAATTAGAAAAATCGAAATTAAAAAAATAAAAAAAGTCAATAATGAAACAATTAAAAAGTTGAAAACATAAAAAATTAAAAAGGTAAGTTTTAAAAAGAATTTACAAATTTTTAAAAGTTGAAAACTTTTGTTAAATAATATTGAATATGATATTTAATTGTTGAATAATATAAACAATCAGCATAAAAAGGTATATTTTTTTTTAATTTAAAAAATTTCCTTCATTTTTGAAAATGTTGAAAAGTTAAAAACTTTTAATAAATAATATTTAATTGTTGAAAAATGTAAACAATCAGCATGTTTCGTTAGTACATTGTTTTTTAATACATCCAAGTATAGTATTTTAATAAATAACAATCAATATGAAAGACTGTCTTTGTTGGTGTGTGGCGAGGCGGGAGTTTCTATTTTTGAGACAGTTTTGACACCTGTAAAAGTTTAGTGTTCTGAGAGAACAATTATCTTCCGTACTAATTAATGGTTGCGTGTGGGGAGCTAAAAATTGAGTGAAATGTCTTTTGTGTTATATGTGTGTGACAGCATTGATCGACAGTACACCTCGCGAGTCTTATGAATAGCTGTTAATCTCTCACTCACCAACAACGGACCCTATGAAATAGGATTGGTCAAACAAAGACATCTGTCAAATAGGAGAAAGACATTTTGAAAAATAGTTATTTCTTTATCCTCTGGTTTCTTTCTTTGAAAAATATATAAAATCCTTACGCTATTCTCGATAATCATTCCTGTTGAAAACTTTAACAACAAACATCAAATCTGTGTCACTGTTTGTTTTTGTGAATTCAAAAAGGAAAAACGGGTAAGTTGAGTCTTATTTTCTTTTATTAATGCTAATAAAGTGTTAATGTAATTGTTAGTATGTTTGTGAGTATTTGACCTTTTTTCATACCCTTTATGAGCCTACAGCTCCAATGGCTCCACCTACGGCTCCACCTACGGCTCCAAAGGCTCTGCCTACAGCTCCAAATGCTCCAGATCCAATTCCCTTGTTTAAATAACACGTTATTCTCCCTTCCTTTTTAAAAAAATGCTAAATATGTACTTTGTATACAACTATTCTTGTTTAGTCTCATTCAGAAGAGAGAAAGTTATTTCATTAAACGTTATAAAAATGTATGACATATTTTTTCTAATAGTTCTCTCGAGTTTTTTTCATGGATTATAGCTGTAAAAAATGTTTACAATACAATGTTAAAAGAAAAGGGGTGCTTATGTTCTTTCTGTAGATATGAATTACTTGCAAAACTTCACATTTGTTTGTCTGATAATTGTTGTTAATACATACAAAACAAACCAAATCAACAAGTAGCGACGTCCATGGAAGGTGACTGCCACAACCATCTGTAATCCGATACAGATCTATTGTAGCAGATTAACAGCTATTCATAAGACACGCGAGGTGTACTGTCAATCAATGCTGTCACACACATATAACACAAAAGACATTTCACGCAACTTTTAGCTCCCCACACGCGACCATTAATTAGTATGGACGATAATTGTTCTCTCATAACACAGGTGTCAAAACTCAAAAAATAGAAAATATTGCCTCGCCAAACTAGTAATATGTATTTACATTCTTCTTCCTCTTCATCTCTGATACTTTGGAGGGGAACCAGCTCATTTCAAATAGAGTGTCTAGATAATAATTCCCCGAAACACTCTCGAGCTGGCTACCTACTGAAGATTGATGCCTTTTGCTAACTCTAACCTTTCTAGGAAAGACTGTTCTCTCCAAGGTCTTATGTGTTTAGTAAAGCAGAGTTTGGGCCATTTTACATTTTCAAAACAAAGGTTGCCTTCTTAAAATTCATGGGGATTTCCGAAAAATCACCTATTTGTGCACTAAAATGGCGGTAGCTTGATCAAATATCAACTGATTTTGATAAATTTGGTCGCAAATGAAAGGGAAGATAACTTTGTAAGCGATAGTGTTCTAAATTTATCGGAGAAGAAAGATTGACATCCTTTTCTCACAAAAACATATTCCCGGGATTTCCAAAAATTGGCAATATGCACTTTTTTTCGACGGATGGGCAGAAATTTAGGAGGATTTTCCACAAAAAGCGGTTTAGGAGGATTTCGGTGGAAAGTGGAAGCACTGCTTATAGAAAGCAAACTGTGGCTTCACTTCACTGGACTTGTGTTGTGTCATTACTTTTTTTTTCAAGAGATCTTTCTGAAGTTGGATAGTCGGTGCTACTTGTTTGAAGTGAAGTAATATTAATAATAATCAAGTATTTAAGTGTTTAAAACTTATATGAGCGTGTAGGGTAGTAACTGCAAGAAACGTCCAATCCAAGTTGGTAGCAGGCGTAAGAAACATCTATCTATGATCTACCATTTAGCTTTTTAAGCTTTAAGCATTTTTTAAAAAGGAATAAGTTGTAAATGTTCATGTTCACCATAAACTCATTGCCACTTTTATTCACCTAAATACCTTGACTGAATTGATTTGCAGCCTTAACATGATACACCCAAGGATCGACGTAGTATACACGGCTAGATGCAATTGGAACACTTTCCCTATGACGCTTGCAGACTTGAGGATGCCACGGAAATAACAAAGAGGCTGAGGAAAAAAGTTGTCAGTTAGTCAATCAAGTATCAAATTTCTCATGATCACATAGTGGTCTCCGGTAATAATCCCTCTGAAGGCAGCATAAAGTAGGACTATACTATAAGTGAAAAAGAACTATAAATTAATTCAGCTTTTGGGAAGAGATTGTTTTGGTCAAAGGGTTCATATTGTATTTTCAGGGTATAGAGTGTTCTAGTCTGCGCTGGTACGGCCATTTTGCCAGGAAAGACAGAGATAACTGGGTAAGAAGAGTCCAGTCCCTCGAGACTGCTGGTAACCCTGGCCGCCCCCCAAAGTCATGGGACGAGGTGGTCAAAGAAGACATAAGAGAAATCCGCCTTGACCCGAGCCTAGCGCTAAACAGAGATGCCTGGAGAACTGCCATTGCATTGAGAACAGTCTAACCCATGCAGCATGGACTTAAAATGATGATGATGATGATGATGATAAATGGAAAAAGTTACACAAATCAATCTTTAATCTTCTGCCATGTTGCGACAAAGTTACATAATAATAGCAAATGTCAATAGGCTTCAATTATTGATTGATATTAATTGACCGGCTTTATAGGATTCCTATCGCATATGTCTTGAATATTTTTGTGGTTTAAAATACTTGTAAACCTCTTTAAGAAAAACGTAGGTGGTAAGCAAGGTCAGCGACTTACTGAGGTTTGCCTGTATGCTGTTTGCAGCACACATTTTATGCTGTTTGATATGTTTTAAGCTTTCAACTACAAATCTTTAAGTGATTTATTTACGGACCAAAGTTAAACGTTTTCTTAACAAGGAGAATGGCAGTGTCTTCTCAGGTATCACACTGAATGCAAAGAGCTCAAATACTACCAGGGAATTACTTGGATTTTTCTGGAGCCAGATACAACCAACAGCATATCTGGGTTCCTAAATATATGCAGTGAATGTCAATTTAAAGGTGCCTAACCTTTGACCCCCTGTGCATTCCATGGTGTTTTGATGTTGAAAAAGGGAAAGCGCAGTATAAATGCAATTACTATTATAATTATCATTATTACTTTATTAAGTTGAACTGTGCTTAAGCTTTGTAAACTTTTGGGAGCAGGGATTCAACTTCCTAAGCAAGGCTTTAGAGACTTTATTATTCTACCTTCGTCTTACTAAATCCAGGGTTCCCACAGCTGAGGTAAAAAAAAATTAAGACCCAAATTTTGTTTTTCCAGACCCATATTTCTAGATTCAAACATGCGAAGTGCAGCAAAGTGAGCACTCACGGCCACTAGGAAGGTCCGTGGGGCATACCCCACAGGTTTTTTTTAAAAGTAAGGCTGTAAAACACCCATTTTTAGAGTATCTTGAGCCATTAAAGAATCTTAAATATAAGTCTACAATGCAGGCAAAATAGTAGTATCATCAACTTTCAAATTATGTAGTGTTCTTAAAAGCATACTTCAAATGGTACAGTAAGTCTCAGCTCTGTAAAATACCCATGAATTTTTATCCAAACAAAGGCATAGGAAAATGTCACATAATAAGTTGTACAACATGTTCTAATTCAATAACTTTATTTCCAACTTAAATTTGATTAGGAGGCCACATTTGAAAATGCCTGCAACCCCATCTGTCCCTGGGGGCTTACCTTCCAAAAAAGGAAAATACCCTCATAAACAAAATAGTGATCCCCTCAGATCGAGCGCAGCAAGCCGCAAATGCGAAGACGAGCGTCTTCCCAAGTCTAGGGGGGACCACATGGATTTTTTTTCTTAAATGTACCTTAAAATAAATGGTGCAAATCTAGAACATTAATGGTGATATTTATGTTCTTTTTTAAATAATTTTTAACCAAAGTTTTACCTTAATAACAAATAAAACTCAAACATCATAAGTAATAAACTAATAAAAATGAATGACTAGAATTTTATTTAGATTTAAAGGCAAGACAAGAAGCAAAACCTGAACACTGAAAAACTTATTTTAAATATTTTGTTTGAGGTATTTGATACCTCCTGACAAAAGTGGTTACTATCATCTGAGGGGACTCACACCCTGAGGGGCTTGCCTTCCAAAAGGAAAAATCCTCCCGTCAGCCGGACTACAATCCTCCCCAGTTGGGACTAGGATCAGGGTTAACCCCGGTAACCTCCCAGTAGGCTCCCAGTAAGGGAAGAATGTTTGAGATAAATTAATATTACCCATTTGCGACATATTTCTCCGTTCTCGTTAATTTATCGGAATTCTCCCAGTTGGCCCATTAAATCCTCCCGTCAGCGTCGCTGACACCGCTGACAAGTTTTGGAAGGCAAGCTGAGGGGACCCACCCTCATCTGAAAGGACGCACCCTTAACTGAGGTGACCCACTCCCTCATCTAAGGGGACCCACACCCTCATCTGAGGGGAGGCACGCTCATCTTGTTTAATAAGAAATTTATGTTCTATTTAGGCGTGAATTCTGGCATTGAATCCCCTCAGATGCCAGGAAAATCCCTTCATCAACGTCCGTCGTTGACAGGTTTTGAATGGTAAGCCTGGGGGTACCAATTGTTGTGCTGATCGATTACAAGAAGATAGTGTTGTAAGCAAAAATTAAGAAAAATATGAGTGTAAGAAATATCTTAGCGTGCAAAATGGCCATAACTTGGTCAATTATCAAACTACATATTTCGATAATGTTGGTGTCGAATGAAATGGTAGATGTTCTCCATGCGACAGTGTCATAAATAAATGGAAAACGAAAGATTGCCATCTTCAAAACTCATGAAAACATACTCTCTGGGATTTCCGAAAAAAACAACAGATTTTAAGGGGTAGATGTACTTAAATCATCAAATATTTGTCAAGTATCAACCGATTTTGATAAAGTTGGTATCAAATGAAAGGGAAGATGTTTCTCTATGCGACAGTGTCACAAATGTATCAAAAACAGAAGATTGACTTCTTCAAAATTTATGGAAGGGGACTCCCAAGAATTTCCAAAAAATAGCAGATTTTAAGGGGTACTAAAATGACGAAATCTTAGTGAAATATCAACCGATTTTGATAAAGTTGGTCTCAAATGAAAGGGGATATTTACCTCTATGCGCCAGTATCATAAATGTATCGAAAACGGAAGTATTGTGTCTTCAAAACTCATGAAAAGTGAATCCCCGAGATTTCCGAAAAATGGCCAATTTTAATAGGTAGATGTACTAAAATGACGAAATCTTGGTGAAATATCAACCGATTTTGATAAAGTTGGTTTCAAATGAAAAATGAAATGTTTCTTCATGCAACAGTGCCATAAATGTATCGAAAACGTAAGATTCTTCAAAACTCATGAAAGGGACTCCCGGGGATTTCCGAAAAATAGCAGGTATTAAGGGGTATATGTAGGGGGGAGGGCATCTGATATATGCCTGGCACGTATGATACTAAGTGGTACCTCACACTATGGCCTGGAGACCACCACCCAAATGACCAGTTAGTACCCTGGTACTAAATGGTTTTGACGTCTGAATAGGGGGACCACCCCCCGCCCCCTTGACCAGTTAGTACCCTGGTACTAAGTGGTTTTGGCCGTTGAAAAGGGGGACCACCCCCCCTCGACCAGTTAGTACCCTGGTACTAAAAGTGGTTTTGACATTTAAACGGGGGGACCACCCCTTTTTTACAGTAAATCCAGATAAGGCTCCGGCACTTTTCATTAGAAAAAGAGACCAAAAGTATAGGAAAGTAAAGCTTTAATCTTGGCAATGCCAAAAGTGTAAAACTTATTGGTCTGAAATTATAATTGCTACCAAAATAATGACAGAGAGATTTATTTTATCCCCAGGGTTTCCAAAAAATGTCCGATTTTAAAAGGTAGATGTACTAAAATGACGAATTCTTGGTGAAATATCAACTGATTTTTATAAAGTTGGTTTCAAATGAAAAATGAGATATTTCTTCATGCGACAGTGCCATAAATGTATCGAAAACGTAAGATAGTCTTCAAAACTCATGAAAGGAACTCTTGGGAAATTCCGAAAAAATAGCAGGTTTTAAGGTGTATATATGTACTAAAATTACCAAATATTAATCACATATCAACCGATTTTGATAAAGTTGGTCTCAAATGGGTAATGTACCAATATGCGCCAATGTCATAAAATTATTAAAAACGGAAGATTGCCGTCATCAAAACTCATGATAACTAATTCCTGGGGAATCACGACAGGTAGGGATATTCTATGTACATGTCTATAAACAAAAAATTCCCGACCTATTCCCAGTTTTTAATTTTTTTTCCCGACCTTTTCACGGTCGGGAATTGAAAAACATATTTCCCGACCTGTGGAAACCCTGTAAATCACACCTTGAACATCTTCCTCTAACGATGACACAACCTCAATTTCTTCAACAATGGTGGTGTTTTCTTTTTGTACATGACACTCATCGATGACATCCCTCCACTTTTTTAAAATGATACGGCAGCCTGGAACAATCTGGAAGAAAATGGAGAAGTCTTCATGACTTGAAATTAATTGATCAAAGAATTTTCACTTAGGAGGATCACTCTTGCTATTTTTTTATAAACTTGATCGAAAGCTTACTTTTTTAATTGTCTGATTTGACATCAAAGAAAACTATTTTAGTTTTATTCACCCACGTTTCTTGTAAAACACTTTGATGGTGCTTACTGTTCCCCAAAAATACCTTTATACATCTTCAGAAGGAGCTTCAGCTACCTTTCATCCATTTCCAAATACCATTTTAAACAATTTTTTCCACCTACTAATAATCACATAATACATATGATGGTTTCCTTTTTATTAAATTTATTTACCATTAAAAATCACCTTTCAATACTCTCGAGTCTCGAATAACAGAGTTGCCCAAATAAGAGAGTTGCTTGGAAAAAAGAAAATAGTTTAATAAGAGA
>JAUUEB010500805.1:0-10338 GCA_032362205.1 Clione limacina
CGTGGTTGAAGTGTAAGATTACACGGGGGGGGGTAGGTGGTGTGTAAGAAAGGTGAATATACGGGGGAGGGGTCCAGAACCCCTCAAAAAGGTGTAAGATGATATTTGAACGCTCCCTTAGGTGATATTTACAGTGTACGCACGCATTAAATATTTTGATTTACTTAAATCTCAACATAGATATTAAAACAGCGCATTATGTAAACCTGCTAACTTATTTCGTAAATCAATTTGTTGTAGTGCAATTATGTCAAATATACTGCTTTGGTTTGCGCGCGGCAAATGTTCATACCAGCTGTTTTTTCTTCAAATTAGGTAATATAGGTGGGAATCAAACATTTTTTACCATTAATTAGTGACACACATAGTACACATTATATATGGTAATGTAAAAAACGTACACTATTGTTATATAAACATCATCCTCATATTTAATAAATACTGTACAATGATTTAGACCATTACACCACCAACATATTTTCTGATCCGTTCTTTATCGCTGGAGACTTTTTACGAACTTCTTCTTCTCGTTCGAGAAAGAAACATGTTTGAAGGCTCAAAACACTCTAAAATGTAGAATATCCATTACTATATACATTGGAGTCTTATAAATTCGTATTTTCTGTTAAAGAGTTATGTTAATGCAAAAAATAGTCAGTATCGTCTTTGCTTTTTCTATAAATAGAAGATCTATAAATAAAAATAGGTACTGAAAACTAATCGACTAAACGTAATTTAGTTTTCAATACGTATCGAACATATTTTTTTTTCTTATTGAATCATTGATATCGAAATCGTCAATTCAGCGAATACTAGGGGTCTGTGGGTTACGCATCACACATACACGCTCATACATGCACATATAAACACACTCACAAGCACACACACATAAACATGTACACACACTGATAATCATACACATAATCACAAAAATTTACATGAATATATCATCTCAGACAAAAAATGAATAAAATTAAAGATGTTTTTAAATGCATTTACTGTGATATTTATGTATATATGTAGTGACTTTCTTGTACGTATATTGTTGAATATGTGTAAACGGTAATTGTATATCCTGGAATGAAAGAAGCTTAATTGACCATTGATGTAAATATTTCAAATGTCATTCTCGTGAATAAAAAAAAAAGGTAAAAAAAAAAAAACTTGAGAGACTTGTATATAAAATCAAGATCTTTCATTCCCAATATCAGAGTCCTATGTTAACACTAGGGACATATCATGCACAGATAAACCAAAATTGTAAAATGAGCTTAATTCTGTGACAAATGATATTTAAAAAAAATCAGAAAAAACTTTGTTAAGATACAAACTGATTTGATCAAAAGATATTTGTAGTTCTCTTGTTCTCTTGACATAAATCGTATAATAAATTCAACTCTTTTCGTAAGATTGGCCAACGCGGACAAGATTATTTTATTCGCTCTGTCTAGACAATCACACTGAACATACAATTTACACAAGAACAAATGGAGATAAATGAGCTCATGAGGAGGCTCTCCCGTCTATTAGCATACTTATAAATCGTTTTGTTTATATCAATTTACATATTTATAGGACAGTATATGTGTTATGTGAATGTATGCACATTTCACAAAACAAGACTAATTCAATCTTTACAATTATTGTATTTATGTACCCTTTTGTACGCTGCAGTAAATATATCAAAGGCTTTGCGAAATGTTTTGTTATACCAATTACTGAGTCTCCTAGATCACGTACTTACATATACATGCGTGTAGACGTTCAGTTTGAAGAAGGGATAAAAAAAAGGAATATATAGACAGAAAGAAAATATATTTCTTAAAATAGAATAACAGAGAATGCGTTCGTTAAGTAGTTAAGAATAGTTTGCACCCCGAAATAATTGTCTCTTGTCTTTGAAAACGTGCCAAGATGTTGCCGTTTTATGTAACACTGTTACTACTGACCTCCACCACGCCTTCTTTGTACAAGAAGAATAGTTTACTATGTCATACCACAGGACTGCCAATGTGCTTGATTTAAGTTTCATATTAATCTACCAAATTGATACTTGCACCTTCAATATGGCGAAATATGAAAAGTTAATATTTCTATTTAGCTTGAGGAGATAATGCTTTGAAAAAAGAAACAAAGTTTTAGATAATCTTCAATAAAGAAAGAACTTCCAGTGATATCGATCGTTAAATCTGTATCAAATTAAGTTACCATTTGTCCGTTGATAATTAACTCTGCATTGAGTTAGCGCAGAATGTTTACATCTCTCTGAATGTCCAATGGCCACAGCTTTATCTGTGAGTTAGTCAGCCAATATTAGTATTAACGTTAGTTTACTAACAAACATATTATTACTGAATGAGGGTTAGAACAGCTGATCAGTTCCCTAGACATTACTCATAAAAGGGAAAAGATTAAAATATTGGACAAAGTGTTGGTTAGTTTGCGCTTGATAGTGCGTTCGAAAGACTATTTGAGAGAAACCATTTTCGTTATTTGCTCAACCTAAAACCTTTAACCTCGAGCAGTAAAATTACTGGCAATGTGGTACGTTGTTTCAGGTATATATTTGCTTTTCAAACAAATAAGTCATCTGCCTTAACTGCGTTTTTTTTAAATAAATATTTATAACTGCATTTAAACATAGCCTTTATCGGTGTATGCTAATGAAAAAATTTTCGGAAATGGTTATCTGTGTTTGGAACTTTTACACAATTTCACTAATCATTTTCATTGCAGAAAAAATAAATTCATTTTCTACAAAATATCAATAATCTTTACAATCTGAACAAACACAAAAAAAAGCTAGGAAATGTATGTAAATCCAAAAATTCACACTGGGAAACTTCAAAGAGAGAAAAAAGTAAAATCATGATTTTAAGTTTGCTTGCGCGTGTGATTAGTGAAATTGTGCAAAAGTATATTTCAATGCGTCAAGGACAATAACCATCACGAACTGCTTCCAAAAACAGATAAACATACCCGGATGCACTTAATGCTCGGCCGTAGCTTAATGAATACAATGTTATCTTTCTCTATGTAAACGATGTAAACAAAGTTTTCAAAATACCGGGCAAGACCGGACACTTCATCCACTTGTATTCAAATATATTCATATATCTGTTACTAGAATTATCATCAGATATTTATTGCTGTAATCCTCATTATTTCATTTTCTTCACTATGACTGGCTGTCTTATTTCACTGTAGTTCATTTGGGTTATTTTCCTACTAGCGACATGACCGACTTATCATGTTATCGAACAAATAATCTACGGTCAAAGAGTTTTGATGGAAAGACCGCTGTTTTTTATTCAATAAAGCCTTTCATGACGCTGATGGGCAGCAGTGCTCACAAGATGACATTCTGTTCAATCATGTTTCTTCTTTTTTTATTAGGTTATGAATGAAGACATCAGTGAAGTAACAGTTGTGATGGTTTACAACGTCCCATGAGTCTGTAATGTAACGAATTTGCCATACCTCCCGTCATCCCTAACCTGACACGATTTTTGATTTTTTTTCCATTTTATCTCTGTTAAGGTTATCAAAGCTATTTTACAAGACAAAGTAAACCTTGACCATTGCTAATCTTTTTTGATCACTCTTTTCTTTGTTTTAACACATTTGCCAAGATTTGTAATCTACATTAATCAAATATCTAATAACTTACATTGTTAGCATTATCTACGCTTAATTTTGCATGAATGAATCTACCTATTGTAGTTATTCGAGTGTTATGATTTGCCTTTGTGTGTGTATTGTGTACACAGTATTGTCAAATATGACGCATTATTGCCTTACAACTCTTGGTTGCTGACAGAAAAAGACATATTATGAGTTAACTATAAATCAGAACATAAGCATTGTGTCTCACATCTTTAAGCCAAATGCTAGTTGTCAAACTTTTCATTCAACACTATTAAAGAAGATTTGATGTTTTTTACTCTTTTGTAATTGTTCTATTGAAATGGAAAAAAGATTTGGCAGTGCAAATACACAAATCAAGAAATTAGATATTATGTTTGTTCTCTACCCCTATCTAAGAATTCTAGTTCCATATTCCGTCGTCTAAAGTCGAACCTTAAAGTGAGTGAGTTGCTCATAGATATGAGTAAAGCCACATACACAGGCACATACATCTGGGTTAAATTGTATTTATAATTACAATATTTATATGTTTCTCTGTATTTTTTTTATTTTTTTTTTATTTTTTCTTTATTTTGTATTTTATGTTCAATCATTTCTGTTTTGTCGCCATTGCTACAAGTTTGTAATTTTTTGAGAATTGGCTCCATAGCCTACAATAAACCAAACTTGAAATTCTGTCAGATGTTTTCTTGTATCAACGATAGAATGATGAATAATTGATTTACCATTCATGCGATTACAATAAATGCCAAGGACTGTGTACTGTTTCATCTCTTAAACATAATTTCCATTGTGGAACCCCTAATTATTTGTGATGAAAATAAAACAAAAACAGCATAATAATAGTGATATAATTTTTCAATTTCCATTAATTCAAAATATCTAACTATAACTTAAGCTATGATTGTATTCACATTCATTTTATTTTTTTAGTCATACAGTAAATTATGCTAACAGAGATAAGTAAACACATTTCCTTGGTTCATATGATAACGAACTATTTCACAATGGACACACATTGATGGCTTTGTTCAATGCTAGCTGGATAGTATTGTTAGCTTTTGTCGTCTGCATTTTCTTAATGTGCTATTTTTAGATATAACACCACCATCACAACGGATGTTATGTGGGTTATGTTATTTATAGATATGAACCCACCATCGATAAGGCTTTGGAGCTTAGACTCATCAGACTCAATAGGCTAATGATACATAATCGATACACCTGATATATTCGGGGGAATTATGAGCCTAATGAGCCGTATGATCCTAAGCTCCGGAGCCTTATGAGCCTAAGCCAGAGGCTTCATGTCCAAGGTTTCATGCCCTTTGTGAGCTTTATGAGCCTTATGAGCCTAGGCTCCGGAGATTTAAGATCCCTAGGCTCAAAGAGCTCATAAGGCCCTACAGATTTTTCCGCACCTACATAGGTCTTATGAGCTTTATGAAACTAGTGCTTCTGAGACCATTTGTGTGTTGAAAGCCAAACAGTTCGGATGTGTAAACTTTGTTTTCGTGAATTCTACAAGTCATTTACTTTAAGGCGACATATAACACGATTTCACCATTCAGAAAACCATTCGATAACTGGCAAAAAGAAAAAAAAAACTTGCAAGCTGGCTTGCCTCAAGCGCTACTAACGCTCTTCAACAAACTGGTGGAGGTGCTGGCGACGGGTCAGTTGGGGGAGAGATACCCAAGACACCAGTACCGTTACAAACAGTGAACAAACTGCATCAGAGAGCATTAGCAGTACGAAATGGCTGAAGTGTCTCAACTCGCTACTACTACTATATCAATCTCCACCAGAAAAGAAGACAAAAAAGTGTATAAATTATCTCTGTATAAATTTACTTTTTTGTCTGGGCATATATTGTCTTATCATAAACTTACTTAATTTCCAGTGAATTGGCTCTTACTACTGTGCTGTAATTTATTGTTATGTGCTAGTGTGATTATATCTAAATCACTTTCATGCGGAGAAAAAAAGATATACATGTAATGCAAGTACATATCTATTACTTGCTATATTTCATGTCAACTGATCAACAACCGTTAACCAAGAACCACTTGCGAACTCAAGTACGATAAGATACCATGCATATCTTAAGCATATAGAAGGACATGTTTAGCGTTATTTCATCTATCTTTATAATGTCATCACACATATTATAAAGAATCTCGACGTTTTTACTTTCATCTAGCTCCCCAATACATACCAGATATATTGTGCAGTGAAAACAACACCATTCCAACATATCTAATTTTTCGTGCAAACAGCTCCACCTGTGTCTAATAAATCAGTTATCTTATATTTCCGTCGACATAATATGCCATAAACTTACAATCTATAATCGATAATATTTTTTTTTATTACTCTATTTTTGCTAGAGTTCGATCTTGTACGCTTAAACTAATATTGTTTTTTTTCTAACGGAAGTTGGCTTTGCACGCTCACTTATGTATACCTATTTTCGGGAGAAAATTAAGTTGTAGACGAAACAAAACATGTTTCGGTTTAATATAAGTTGAAATTGTACAATAATTATTGTCTCATTTAACGATAAGAAAAAAGAAAAGGCTTTTGTCGACAGGGAAACAGTCAAGTCTGCTATCAGAGAACTGATCCATGATAATGTTGTTTTATGACATTGTTTATCAATATTGATTGTGCATTGATCATGATCACATTAATTATGTAACAGGTGATTAAAAAGTTCGAATAGCGTTTTATTTTAGAGAAAAATCAGTTACATATTTAGAGGTTGTAAGCATTCAGGAGGAAAGTAGATTACGTCAATTTAAGTTTTTTGTGATAAATACATATTTCACAATACGCTTTATGCCAAAGGTAAACACATTTTAAAGTTTAAGTTCACTGTGTGCGTTTTTTACATGGTGGTGTTTATGAGTTTGTGTTAGCATTATACTAAGCTGGCGGATATGGCATGGTCATAAGTGCAGATCGTGTTTCAGAATCCTTAAAGTTGAGGCGTAAGCAAAATTAAACTGGTTGATCTTCTGCATCATGCTTATTGATTATATAATCTCGAATTGTCTCAACGTTCTTAGGGGTTTGCACTGTATTTGGATTACCAGAATGAGTGTCTTTTTTGAGGGGACGAAAAATTATGACTCCCCCACAAAGACATACATCTTACACCTATTCACCTACTTTACAATGACCTTATGAGTTGGCAAAATCCCCTTCTTGTCATTAAGTCTCGACTTTTATCCGATTTTTTAAAAAGCCTCTGAGCCAGACATTGTTTGAAGATAAACTGCAACACAGAGCGCTTCGTTAAATTGTAAGAACGATTTAATTTTAATTTAATCATGTGTGTAAGCACATCCTCTCTTCCGGTTTTCAGAAAATTTCGTTTTGTACAAAAATGAATTGCATATGCTAGTATATCAGAAGGGATATGAAAACTGATTGACCATCCTGAAAACTCACTTTTGATGAAAACTGGTAATTCCGGACACTATAAACACATGATAGAAATATTAAATATGCTATATTTACTCTTGATTGTACATGGAGTAGGAGTAATGGTGCCAGTGTACACGTCACAATCTCATAATTGTGTAGGTATGGATTCACCCCTTCTTATAAAAAAATCTGTAAACAAAGACTAAGGTCACATTCCTTTAATATAAATTTGTGCATTTTGCATACTGTTGGGGTTATTGAGTCCTAGTTCAGAGAAATAAGTTAAAAATTCACATCCGTGAACAATTTTATCGAACTGCTTTTTCTAGGTATAGGATGAAAAAAATTATAATCAGTGTAATCCGAGGAATTACCCTAGGTGTGCATGTCATTTGTAGAAAAGTCTATCAATAGAAATCAAGATACGTTTAAAGTATAAATCAAGTACCTGAGTTTCCAATGCTTCACGCAAACATATTATGAAATTTGATAAAAAAAAACAGAATTATATAATTGTTCTTTAGTTTGTACACAATTGCGCAACGGGAAAATCTTTTTCAAATCGTCAGTTTAACCAAACCAGAAATCAAACTGGCAACATTTTGTCCCCGAGGTGATCACCTGCAATCCTTGGCCATTCAATACGAACGCTTCTAACCAACACAAAAGATTCACGTAACTTCCGTGCAAATATGGTGCCAATCTGTGCATCATTGAAAAATGTATACGCATTTGTTTAGATGACAGGTTTTTCTGGTAATTAGGTACACAAAACAAACATTTTGTATTTGTTGTGCTAAAATAGATTTCAAAGGCCATAACTAAGAGAAAAGTTTATATTTACTTGGGTCTCCTCGACTTGACTTCAAGTTTATAGTCTAACAAGCATCATACAAATGTGTGCTGCTTTTTCGGTAATGAAATGACGATTTTTTATATGCGGCGACTAGATTATAGTGGGACATCCTAGAATGGTCAAAAAGTATTTTAACTCGAAGAAAAGATAAGGAAAGTTATGGTTTCAATACAAAACCCAAAAGACGAACATCATAGACATGTTTCATTTTTCCGTGAATGTTTAATGTTCCGAGAACAATATTTTACAAGCCATAAATAGTTCTAAGTGACAAATTTGACAGATTACCCATTGGGGAGAACCTAAGTAAATCATTTTTCTCAAGACAAATATTCATAGATCACAGCAGGCATCGATCTTGACATTTGTTAAGTCTTCGGCTGCTCATTTGTTTAAAGATAAACCTTTCACTGCCCTTTCTTTATCGATAATCTACGTGTGAAGTATGTAGATTTACTCAAGTTTAGAGGTAGTTTACGCAATTTGATCACATCAACTAGTGTTGATAGGTGATAAAGTATGGTCAATTAGGAACTAGTTATAAGCTACAGTAGTGATCACAATTAGTCGAACTCCTTTATTGGCAGCTTTAATTGTGTAGTCTTCTTGTCTGGAAACTTAGTGGTGGCTGACTTAACTTGAAATATCTCATTTGATAACGTTGGTCCACTCAATAACAAAAATAAAAATAGTCAGTCGTTTAGTATACGTCTCACGTTTTTAAGATCACTACACAGTTTGGAAAACAAAAACGCTGACCTGCTTCTATCTGTAATCTACAGGCAATTACTCAATATTATATCCACCCTCAACCTCGTCTCTTAACATCTGTTTGCGTTCACTCCCGTATTCCCTCTTTTCAGTCATAAAATGAGATGGCTGACTGTATAGTAAGATCGGGTTTCCGATTACATCTCAGTTGACTCTATAAGCTTTTTAGAAATCCTTTTTGCCTAAATGTGAATCGTTTATTTTATACTTTCTGCTTGCACATTGGACAGTTAGGTCATGTGTTTTGCCCATATCGAATATGTTCTTATTTGACGAAAAGATGTCGTATGTAGGTCTACTAACAAAGCTTAACCTCAGTTGGGCCATCGGCCACAGATAAGTCCATGCTGAGAACTTTTGTTAATGTGTGTAAGTACCATTGCCTTTTGGTCATGTATAAGAGACCCTCTATGCGTAACAGTTGCCTACATTATAACGTCTTTTAATGCAATGTTTTCTTCAGCATTGTCTTCTGCATCTAGTACTTTGAATTCCCTTCTGTACAGATTAACTTCATCACGTCAGACCTTAGCATCGACTGGAGTATTGTCTTGTGTTATCCTTCAATGATTTACTTCAGTGGCAGCATTAGTAAGACCAGGCGGTGGTGGACTTATTGATCATTTCCTCTTTCAACAGTTTAAGCCAAAGCAACATTGGTTTCAACTTGTAATGGACGCACACGATTTTGTAATTTGCTTGCAATTGACGACAATCTATAATTTTCAGAACATATAGCATTATCTTAATCAGTTTTGTTCTTTTTTCTATATGGATGGCTCGCCATATCATGCTAGTTCCATATTAAAGTATCTTTTAATTCAAATCTAACTAAACAGTACAGGCCATACCAGATTTTCGTTATCCTCCAATGGAATGTACCGCTTGGGATTTGAGTAGTTTTTCTTCAAGCTCTCATCCAACGTCATATTCTCCACTGTGAGTACCCCAGACATTGGTTTATGAAAATGGCTCTCCAACTACTTGAAATACACCCTAGACAAATCAATGCAGTTTATTGTTGCTCCAACTGTCTTTTTCCCCAATCTACATTTTGTTTAGGTCAATTTGTGTCCCCATAGTTAGGCTAATGGGTAGATTACAAGACTTTGGACACAAGCCTAAGGCATAAACCTAAGTTGTGTCCGACCTAAGGCTAACTCAAAAAGTTCTGTTACAAGTCGCAATCTCGGCACAAGCATAAGTTAGGTTTATGTCCAACTTATGCCCAAGTACAAAAATAGATTATGAGATTACCCTGTGTTGAACGTCACGAAAAACGCGTTATAGAACTCTTTAAAAAAAATCAATAAACATTTATGTCACATGACAAGTTTGTTATCCGAGTGACACCCTCCAAACTCCAAACCTTTCTGTGTCTGTGTATCTATCTAATTCGGTCACTCAATATCAATAATTGGAAAATTTAAAATGGTTTTCAGTTCTGTATAGGAATAATGTTTCCAAACATGTTTCACAGGTATGTGTATTCCAACTTACTATTGACCGAGTTACAGATATGTATAATCTCTGAGTCCAGAGTGATCCTGAATAGTCACAGGTAAACTAGGTCACAGTCACAGCTCAGTAGTCAAGCCTCAGCTGACAGCTCTTCCTTATTTCAAAGCACA
>JAUUEB010500816.1:0-10338 GCA_032362205.1 Clione limacina
GCCAAATGTACCTTTACTAAGACTAAACGCTGTTGCCATATCACGTTTCTCAAGTCTTGTTTGAGATTGAAGGTCATGTCGAAAGGCATGGCTCTTCTACATACACCAAGCAACCATCTTCTTTTTTTCTTCTTTTTTGTAAATAAATGTTGGTATTTGTTTATTGGTGGTTTCAAGACTTGTTTATTCATTATTTAGATTAAACTTACCTAGTATTTCAAAGCAAAACTGTTCGGTTGAAAATGTTAATGTTCAAAAACATAATTTATCTTCTTCATTTTGAAAGAAAAATCAATGATTGTGAGCATGTGCTTTATCTAGAATTTTGTGTGTGCTTCGGTTCAGTTTGAATCAAAGGTTGTTCTTTTTTGGGGAAATCCCCAATCTTAATACAGTTAATGTCTAAAAATGATTATGTGGCTAGATTTCTTGCAAAACAAAAAGTTCAAAAACTGAAAGTGTTTTTGCAAAAATTGTACACATTTATTTGAATTTAATAAGCACACATCAATTTGTTGCAATACGCAAATGGGAACATTATTCTGTAATGCTTTTCAACTAAATAGTGCAAACAAGGTCGCACTGAGGAATCACATTGAACGTTCTTGGGTCGTGAACTTTGAATGGAACTAGGTAATCAGGAAGACTTTTTTGCAACTTTAACAACCTATTGGTTTAGAAGACAAATAAGAACCTTAATTTTATTCTCGAAGCTTTAATGACAGATTTAAAATTTAGGCTTAGAAACATGAAACAACCCAAGTTGATGTTTTTAAAACAATAGGCTTTTATCTGTTACTTGGTAATTGTCCACGATATCAGAATTCACGACATCCTGAAAACTTCCTGAAGCCTAAAGAGTAGTCTATAGTTTGAAGATGATACATTAGCAGGATGGACTACCAACTATATATTATCACCAAACCTAAATGCATTTACCTATATCTATAGATATTAAAGTATGGAGTGGCTTTCACAATATTTTCTTTATTGATCACATTTATTTTACATTCTTAATGTGTAAATATAATAAAACTATTCATCTGGTTCTTCATATTTCTAAGTCATTCGATTATTGCCCTCGTAACGCTGTTTTTACCGACCCCGCACTGCTTCAATCTCTTATGCCCAGACAAGGATAACCAAATGAGTTAGTCAAGCAGGCGTCAAATATTAATGAATCTGGGGAAACAAGATAGGTCAAAGATCATCCACTTCATCAAATCTGTGCTCGCCTACCGGTCAATCTCTTCATTAACTTGATAGGAAAATCATGTTCTTGCCTCACTGAATATAGTCACACATTTCCTTCTTCTTTCACTTCATCATCATGATGCTCATAAATCCCGTCTTCTGTCTTTCTTATTGTGTGCTGGGTCAATTCATCATCAGTCATTTTTCTTTATTAGTTATACCTCTATTTGAAAAATTGCTAGTTAATATATTTACAAATTGTTTACTTTTAAATCATCTAAGATATTTACTTGGTACCCAGTTACCTTAAAGAATAATTTTCCAAAGTAATAAAATCCTGTTACTATAACACATACAAACAGTTGTGTTAATGGTCACCTTGCATTCAATCAAAGAGGTCATATTTGGTTATTGTAAGTAAATCTACCAGTGAATGCATATGCCAGTTAAATCAAAATGATATAATCCATGAGAGAAAGTGTGTACAAAACATATCTGGTTTTCAATGGAATATAATATGTCATGTGTATTGTTTGGTATTCTTTATTATCTCTGTGAGATGTTGTGGACATAACATTGCTTAGATATATTTTCATCACATCCGGTTATATAAAGAATCAAATTCTGTTGAAGTCTTTAATTACGCATCCAAAAAAATGTGCATACAAATGAGCTTCATATTTCCCTCCAATATTGTAAAATATATTTCAACATTTGCGTTCTTCTTATTCATTTTCAAGAATGTGGGACCTACAATAAAAAAAAATTGCAAATGTCGCTGAAATTAAAATGGAGTTTCAGGCAAACTGTTTTCTGAAAAATCATCTCATCATACTTTTACAGGCTTTTTCGTTAGAATCAAATTGAGCAATATATGGAATACTTGAAGGGAGAAGTCACAAATATATACACCTTATGATATATTTATATTATTCTGGATCAATGAATTTTGGTCAATCTGCTTTATAAAAGTTTTCTCAGGTTGAAAAATGAAAATGTTCAGAAACTATAAAAAGTTAGCACTGGCTCTGTGATTTTCATGTTAAGTTGTTTAGACAATTGTGTGCCTGTATATTTACATTTTAATCCCTATAATGACATTATGATATACTCAGCACCAATTTGGCTTATGTTTAATTATTTACTTTCTTATGTGGAAAAATCACATAAACTAAATTAAGCTGTGTATTATAAAAGATTCAGTAAACCACAGCATAATAGAGAGGATAATTTGTTTAAATACATCATTCACGAAATCTGCAGGTCAAATACTAAAAAGAATTGTACGCAACTCGGCCTATTACCGATTTAAACCAGTAAGAATAGGGACAAGTATCAAAATCAACAATAATCACGTGTGTTAACGACTGTTTTATGATGATTGCGGCAAGTTAAGCTACTTCTTCTTGATAATCACGAAATAAAGACTCCAAAATAACTCCAATAATGGGACTGAACTATTCCACAGACCTATGGTACCCTCTATAAGGACAAGATGAATTGTGGGCCATACATCAATCAGGTCTAGTGACTGGTAAATCAATATATATTAATTTACTTTACATTATAACACAACGATTTCTTGTCTCATGACTCTTTACTAAATCAAACGCTTCAATGTCTATAATCGACTTAAAATTTTACAGATTTTGATGTCTGTTACGATTTACTGCAGAATAAAATGTCTTTCATCACTAAAAATACAAATTATGTTGTTTGGTGTATTTGATTACTTAATCAATCTTTTGGAATATTAATCGTGTGGACGCAATGTGACATCTATAGAATTTGAGTTTTGGTAAGCACCACCTAGATACATTTCCAAGTTATTTTCTTTTATTTTACAAGTCATAACATGTAGGAAGTATCTCAATGACGCATGAAAACAATGCATGTAAACTTTACAAGGTCCGTACTTTGACAAACAGATGCATAGTTGGTTGGCCTTCAAACTCTAGAAAGATATCCATTATTAACGTCTTAATTTTTGTGTTAAAAAAGTCTTTGAGTTCTCATCGCTTTTACATTATTTTACGCTTTTACATTATTTTTACGCTTTTACATTATTTAACGCTTTTACATTATTGAAATGTTGAAATAACTAACACAGCTTAAGATCATTACAACAGATCATCGGTTAAAACGTTGCGAGCACGTTTTGCATTCTATATAGATAAAGTTCTGTTTTGATCACGGTAACATGTTCTCACCACTTCTCTTAGATTACAAAGAGGGTCTACTTTGCTTGAAGGTATGCTCTTGAACAAAACAAATGGAAAGCACATCGACATTATGTACGTTCATGTTTTTTTCAAGTTGGCTTTCAGAGGAAACCGTTCCCTTCAAGACACTGCCGTTCAACAACATTCTCTTTCTATTTAGCGATTACAACTAAATCAATTCCTGAATTTGTTCGTTTTCATGAACACTTATAAGATGGTCTTTCTTTTGACTTTGCTCTTCTTTCATCTTGAGCCAGTTATTCCAAGTTAATCTCAATGTTAAGATTCCTCTGTCTTAGATAATGTTATAACGGCGATTATAAAACGCGTAACTTACTCAGGAAGAAAACCCTTAAGTCAAGTATCGCGAACTTGAAATACTCACTCAGTCACGTAAGTTTCTCAAAATTAAATTAATAAAACATAAAAAGTTGGGTAACAGCTTTCTTTAACAAGCAATTGAGTTTAACTAATGTTCTTTCCCTCCTAACGCACTTGGTACAATTCATAAACGTGTATACGATGTAAGCAACACCTGCAGGCCACGTGCAGGAACAGGACATATATGCTGACAGAACAAACCGTCATCTTTGTAGAACGAAAATGTTCGTTCATCTTATATGAAAATGGAGAGAATAGTTTAGGGCGTCAATATATTATGCACCTGTTATAGGCCTGGTTGGTGGTACTCTATCGATTAAATCACCGTGTTTGGAACTCCGTGTTTTTAGGTTCTCTCGTCGCTTAACCAACAATATGGTAAATCACGTCATTTTTAAGGTCATATTCAATGAATTACTAATTGAATGTGGTGATCACTGTTGTCGAGTCAGGTAGGTGGTGCTTTGAGTAATCATTGACCTGTTTTTATGTTTTGAGTGCATTACTGAATATCATTTTTTGAACACATGTCAAACATTTACATGTATCTTGCAGCAATGACGAAAAACTGCTCATCTGCTTACCCGCCAGCCCGCATGTATGTCTGTCTGTATGTATGCCTGTCTTTATGTCTCTCTGCCTGCCTGCCTGCCTGCCTGCCTGCCCACCTACCCGCCCGACTGCCTGTCTGTCTGCCTTCTGTCTGTTTATCTGTCTACCTACCTGCCCACCCGTTTACTCAGCTACCCACTCGCCGTAAGCTACATTATCCTACAAATCACAATTCATTTTATCATCAAAAGCAACAACAGTTTGATAAAAAAAAAACTGGCCTGAGATAGCATGTTGTGTCCCTTCAATAATATGTTTAGTAAGCATCCCACCATTCTGGCACGACATCTCCCTAAAACTATCGTTTTCTCAACACTCGCTTATATTATCATGTTGCGCTTTTAGCATGTATTTCCTCTCTGTAAATTGAGTTACATTAGATTTTCCCGAAAAAATGTAATTATTCTAAACCCATCATATAAGAGAACATAATTTACAATTAACGATTCCTTGGGAATAAATAATGAAATCAGTGCACTATATGACATTATGCATAAAAATATGGAGTTGAAGGACGGCAAAAATAATTCATTCCTAAAAGATTGCATGTTCAAACTCAAATATTTAAAAATATTAATTCCACTATGTCTCGTGTTATGTATTGAAAAGTTAATAATAAAGTTTGTTTTAAAACTATGATTATAAAAGCGTGAATGGGGCATATTGGTTCATTGTGGAGAGGGAGGGGTATACATTGTGGTTAAAAACTCGCGTTTTCTTTTGTGTATCCTTCCCAGGCAAGACCGGGTACCTAGCCACTCTCAGAGAATAAGAAAGAAGAAAATGTGAAAGGAGATACATTGATAGAATCAGGAGAGAAATGTAGTGGAGCAAATCGGAAGGCTTTTCATGCACAAAACATGTATCAGAACAATATATCAAATTTGAGAGAAAAAAAACATTATCAGTACTTACATCACCTTTCCAGATATAATGATAACCTGATTTCTTTTTAAAATAGTTTAAATGTGTTTTGCCTCAACTTGAATTGGGGCAGTAATCAGAAGTTTAAGTCAAGTGTTTCATCACTGAATCATTGTAATGTAATGATAAATGTATTGATTTCCTTTAGCGTTTATCTAACTACACACACCTTGATCGTACTTGGAAATAACTATTGTTTATCTTACTACACGCACCTTGATCGTACTTGGAAATAACTATTGTTTATCTTACTACACGCACCTTGATCGTACTTGGAAATAACTATTCAATATTTTTTTTTATCACATGTAAATTCTCTAGTGCGCATTTCACGTTATAAAAATATATCTGCAATGGATTATATTTAACCATTTATCCCGTATATTGTTGCGGTGCCATAACCTATTTCATGTCTTTTCTCAAACTCACGGATACAATGTATGTATTATTATCTCTATTAGTAATAATAATACATTCGTGCACAAATATCAACAGCATTTATTTGTTAAACCGTCCAACATTGCTGCTCTCTTTACGCTATAGCAGTTATAATGATATAAAAACACTACCTTTAGACACGATAATAGATTATTGGAAAAGACATGTTTGAGCTAACGTCTTCCAAAATATTCCCTATATTGAAAGGTATATTAGATAAAGAAGTACCAAGCTCATTCAGGGAAAAATGTAAAGAATAGAAGGAAAGACAATAATTGGCAGACGTTCTTTGCCCACAAGCGTCTACAAGAAATAAAGACTATATTATGTTTGTAATAATATGACAACTTGAAAAGAACTGCCTTAGCTTTTGAGTGGCCATTTCATTTTTCCTGGCCAGAATTGAGTTCTTTGTAAGAGTGATGATGATCACAGAGCGTTATGTCTGCCTTTGTCCGTATGTCCCTCTTGCCATATTTCCATTTCCTTTGGTGTGCCGTCGTCTCATAATATTTTGCGTCTTTGCAGTTCTTTGTGAATCTTATGAAGGCACTAAATTCCTCTAGATTTATCTCTTAAACGGATGTATAGGAGAATAAAAAAGCAAAAGTTTGATAAGGGCTCTAGAAAAGGTGTCTTTTTATATAAATTTGTTTTTTTACGGTTACGCGTGATAAAATTGTAGAAAAAATGTATTTTTTTATAAATAATTGGAGTTTTACGGTTATGCGTGACATGAATCTGTAAAAATGCTGTCTTTTTCATATACATTTATAGTTGCATGGTTACGCGTGGCATGGACTTGTATAAATGCAGTCTTTTGAAAATATTTGAAAATGTACGCTTACGCGTGACATGAATTTTCATATAAATTTGTAGAAATGCGTTTTTTATAAAAAAAAATCTTAATATACACAAATCTTGATAAAAACCTAGATTTTTGAAGCAGTAATCGAAACAACAAATTAATAATTAATGTCATGATAAATGCGAGGCTTTAGAAAAATGTCAGAGTACTTAATAGTACTAATACTGCTGTATCGTCTTACAAAACTAAAGCAATGATGAAGATCTTAGATTATTTAAATACTGCAATAAATGGCACAGTGGTGGATGTATTTTGATTTTAGCTGCTAGAGGATGGACGATGCTTTACTGCGGAGGACAATGTCATTCCCTAAAAGAATGTAGGAGTAAATGATGGCAGTGTGCTCATATTTAGCCGTGAGACCATCACTTCTACTATCAACATTAGCCATAAGACCATCACTTCTACGATCAACATTAGCCGTGAGACCATCACTTCTACGATCAACATTAGCCGTGAGACCATCACTTCTACGATCAACATTAGCCGTGATACCATCACTTCTACGATCAACATTAGCCGTGATACCATCACTTCTACGATCAACATTAGCCGTGCCACCATCACTTCTACGATCAACATTAGCCGTGATACCATCACTTCTACGATCAACATTAGCCGTGAGACCATATCACTTCTACGATCAACATTCTGTCATGAACCGTCTTTATAATACGGGCTCATTTCTCTACTATTTGCCTCCTGTCTTTAATTTGATTCCGCATCAATTTAAACGTAGAATGCCCCTGTGCAGGCTCCTCGTTACCACATAAAAGCCGTCCTGTATGGTCAAGAAATGCAAGAAATTACAATAGAATTGGGACATAGTAGTGACACATGAAAATCTATTAGTTCAAGAGGGTGATGGTGAGGTCAATGAGGGTGATTTCACTGTAAACAAAAAGAGTTGAGTCGGGTAGATATGCTATTTGGATGAAAACAACACTGGGAAATGAAAAGTGCAATAGACGCCGTCGACCCAAATAGTCATTTGAGAAAGTGAGAATACGAAATAAAAAGAAAGGAGTTCGATTTTCTTTCATGAGAAATTAGAAACGCCACAGATTACAATTACATCAGCTACAAAATTCAGAAGAAAAATAAGTTAGTGAGAAGATGAAAATATCGAATTCTTGCAATTACTTTTATTCATAGGGGATGAATTCGGTGGTTCTCTTGTATTTATATTGAAGCGACTGGCATTGCAGATTTCAACAAGACATTTGAAGATAATAAATTGAAAATTGTAATTTTAAGATTGATCACGGTTGAACTTTAACCTCGAACAATTTAAATTGAGTGTGGGCTAAGGCGATGCTTCCAACATACCATTTTTTGAGATAAAATGCACAATGCAAAAAAGAATCCTGTCGATTATTATGTTCCACTGTTGAAGCTTTGAGATTCAGATCTGAACAAGAGGGGTCAATTAAGTGAGGCACTCCAAAGGAGGTAAAGAATCCCCAAGGATGAAAGAAGGATATATATAAACGAGTGTGAGAAATTGTAATGACAATGCTTTTGAATATTCGTGCTGATACATTTGCAGTAAGACGAAAGAAGCATAGCAACTAAAACGACGAAGTGAAAAAGAATATATATCGTGATTATATTTATTTCCATAATATGCCATGAAATTATTTGTAAATATGCAGGACATACAAACATATAAAAAATAAATAGTTCACAAAAAAGTTAATTTTGAATGTATTTAAAAAAGCTTTACCTGGCTATCTGTCTGTCTGTCTTTATGTTTGTCTTTCCGTCCGTCCGTCCGTCCGTCCGTCCGTCTGTCTGTCTGTTTATCTGTCAGTCTGTCAGTCTGTCTGTCTATATGTCTTTCTGTCTTTCTGTCTTTCTGTCTTTCTGTCTGTCTGTTTGTCTGTCTGTCTGTCTGTCTGTCTGTCTGTCTGTCTATCTGTCTGTCACGAAAGATGTATGAAAAGCAAAGGTTTGTAAACTATATGTGGTTGTCTTCTCCATTACATCAACGTGAAAATAATGAAAGAATTGGAAATCGAATAAAAAGGGGGAAAAGCTCAATTTGTTCGGCATTGCCTCTGAGACAGATTGCTTAAGCGTCGAGTAAAATAATCACAGGCGATGAATAGAGTTAATTTCACATAAAGACTGTGGTATGAGGAAAATGATAGAGCCAACACAATGAAGCCCAATTACACCCACATTGATTTCCGTTTCCCAAGACAGACAAATCTCTCGTCTCAGACAAAGACCAATACCCAAACTACAGAGCCAAGACAACAAGTGCCAAGTTGAGAGGAGAAAACAAATCAAAAGCAAAAAACAACCAGGAACATAAACAAAACAATATAATGCCTAATTTCGATACATCGTTTATCCAACTCTTAAATATTACAGAGCAAATATACTTTAATCATGAACAAAAGACGAGGCACAACACATAACGAATGATCTAGAGAGAAAATAAGAGCGGAATCATACAGTCCTTGGTGCAAGCTAACACAAGCTCACACATATTGTAGCAACAAGGAAAACTGTTTAACACCAATAATTGCAACCGTTGTTTTTGTACAGCTCTGAATCTTAAAAGACAATTTGGACATATTTTCTATTTCCATTTCTTGTAGCAAAGGGAGATAACTCGTTTCCTTAAATCAATTTTACAACAAAACGAATACATTTGGTCGTGCCTTCTTAATGGCTAGTTAGTCCCGAGACGCAAACATGTCATATTTTATTACAATTGGTCCTGAGACATGCCGAACCTTCGAAGAACGACCCTCATAAAGGTATCTTTTGATATCTACTTTTACCTCAGCAAAATGTGAGTGAAGGTTGGGCGATTTAATATTTTTATGGATAGGAACGAGACAGGCTAGAGAATACTAGAGATGATCAATATAATATTACACAAACCCATAGAATTAGGAAGCTGTCAATACCTTTTATAATATGTTTGTACCCTATTTATACCTAAATAGATTTTTTTTAATCCCGTCTAACTTTTTAATGAAACCTTTTGGTCAGTATTAACAAAAAGTGCATGAGTTGAAACTTTTAAGAAAATTGTGAAAATGCATGCATGTTGATTTTTAATTTGAATTTAATAATCAATGTACAATTTGTGATGCTTTGATGGATGATGCTCATTTGAAGAAAACTTCACAATGTTGTTAAGTTTTTTTAGGATGATAATGATACAATATTATATTTGTGAGTGTTAAATGTCAATGCTATTTTTCTAATGCCCCTCGGATAGAAAGATCATTTTATGCACAGGCTTACTCTGATATTTCTATTACTATGGGGTCCAAGAGCGTACATCCCAATTCCCCTTCCCAATGAGGCGTCTTTTATTGTCACTGAAAGTCCCTATATTGATAATGGTCTTAACTATGTGACAAATGTTAGTATAAGTTTTACCTTACTCTGTATATAAGAGAAGAGGCATGCTGTTTTCTTACTTACTAACAAGCTTTTTTTTAATTTAAAGTGTAAAAGCAACTAAGCTCTCCCTACCAATATTTAACCAATCAACCCCTTATTATCTTTGGAAAACATGAATGTGATACCAAGCCATACAATGATTTAGTGGGTACTTATTTCATTGGTTACAAGAATCCACTACACCCTTGCCTGACATGGAATCGTTCAAAAACCTTTAACATACTACCAGATTCTTGAATGATTTTAAGATGATTAACATGTTTTAAGATA